>JAOBAK010338070.1:0-11264 GCA_025212335.1 Chlorophytum comosum
GATGTGTACTAGTGGAGTGGCTAGTGCTGTGGACATCTAGTAGACATTAGATGCCTTGTGTTAGGAGTCATTGTGAGGTGACCCTTGAGTGTATGCCCCGGGTAGATAGAGATTGTGTGTTAGATCTTGCATTACGGTATGCTATCTTGATTCCTGAGTGAGCTACACACTGTGATACTTTGTTACCTCTTCCTTTATATTATGTTCTGGTTGTTGACATGGCATAGTAGGTTTCGTATCTATCCTGTATGCATGGCTATAGGGTGGTTTTTTGCTCAGCGAACTAGGCCTGACCTAGTTCACCTACAGGTTCTGACGTACAAGTTGCACCGGAGGCGTGACTTGGGGGTACATCTTCCAGAGGTGGTGACTCTCCTTGAGGCCCTAGGGGCATTTATCTACTTTTTCTATTTCATGTATTTCCAGACATGTACCCTCGATCTTTGTTTCAGGTCTCTGATTTCACTCTAGCACTCAAAAGACTTTGGTTTTTAAGATGTTTGACGACCTTTTTTATAAAATTTTGACGAATCTATATCTCCCTTTTCCTTCCCAATTTCCTCTTCTAAGATGAAGACACTGATGTTTTCATAACAGCAATAAACACTATGCTGATGTATTATATTTCTTAATTTGTAGGAAGAGAAACAATTACTGATTACGTGATGTCGCAACGGTTCAGAACAATGATGAGTTCGGGGGCCAGTTGTGACTTAAAGCGGAGCGATCGGCGAGAATGCTTTGCTTAAACTTTGTTCCCCATGTGTTCGAGAAATGCCAAACTTGTCTCTTTTCTATTTCTTTTTCTTTTTTTTTTCTTTTTATATCTATCTCCATGTTATAAATGATCATTCTTAAGTTGAAGATACCTTTTGATATTTTAATAAAAGATCATCTTTATTAATCCTTTTTTTTTTTTGGTAGAGCATCATGAATTGGTTGATCACGCGCAATGCTATTCTTTTTTGGAAGAGCTTCACGAATCGGTTGACCCTTCACGAATCGGTTGGCCCCGCGCAACGCTCAACTCCCACCTCATTTAAATTTGACCACCTGACAATTGTAGGAATTGAGAAAGGTTTTCTTTTCTTATATATTTGTTCTCCCTCTCTCTCTCTCTAGCATGTTCTGTGTCGATTTGCCTCCGCTCCTTTGATCCGGCAATATCCCCTTTCTCTAGCATACTTGTTCGACCTGAAGGTCTAGCTCCAATGCTCGATCTTAAGGACAGGGCTTTAGACCTACTCGATAATCAAAAGAGGAGAGTAGGAGGCAAAGTCTATGGTGGTGTTCATGATCTATGCGCACGATCCCTATAATGAAAAAAGTGAATGCTTTTTTTTTTTTTTTTTTTTCAATTCTCATCACTTGAAATACTCTTATCGAGAGCGTCGGACATAACAGTTGAGTCCCTCACCTCAATTTATGAGGTCTTATTAAAAAAGTTAGATTTTTTCAATTAAACTGTGTGTTCAGTTTGTTGACATTCAAGACATGCTCTAGCTCAAGAACTTGGTAGAGAAGGAGGCGAAGAAGCCAATTTTTTTAGCTGCGCCTTAGTCGGCATTTGCGACAAAGTGGGAAATGTTGAACTCTGTTCTCGCCATTGACAACCATCGTCGGTCCCAGCGCCATCCAAATCTGATGGTAAGGTTTTGTTGGGAGTTTTTATTATTTCATCTTCCTATTTTAAAAAAATTGATACCCTGGTGATAATAATATTCTTTTTAATATTATATATTCCTGAAAATTTGCGGAAGGAAACTGGCTCCTCTTTAATTTAGAGTGAAATACTGAGCAATAAATGTGTATATTGATCTTTATGTTAATGGCATCTAATATTCAGCTACTTTCTCTCTAATATTATTTTCACATTTCTAATCAATGGTCATAGGTACCTGAAAAGGCAATTTCTTCACCTTCTTTTTTGATTTTAAATTGACATTCAATATTTCTTCCGAACTGAAACAGTTAATCTTCTATTTTTCCTATTTTTGAGAGCGAATCTATTCTTCCATGCTTCTTCATCTTTCCTCATTGTTCTTCATAGTTTCTTAAGTTGGGCTCTGATTCTTTGCAAAATTCCCGTCTTTGCCAGCTTCAGCGTCCCCTGCTTCTTCATCTTTCTTCATCATTCTTCATAGTTTTTTAAGTTGGGGCTCTGATTCTTTGCAAAACCTTTGTCTTTGTCAGCTTCAGCGTCCAACAGAAAATGATTCCTGAGGCTCAAGCCTTTGAGGGTGAAAGGAAAAGACGAGCATGAAGGAAGAGAGAGTGCTGCAAATCAGCCTAGCACGACGAAAGGAGCAAGAAGAGGACCGCAAATGGCATATCCAAGTAGAGAGAATCAATGACCTTTTTCTTTCGTTATTCGAATTTACAGACTTTGAGTCATTGTTATTATATTTTCTTCGTTTATTTTGATGGGATGAGTTCAGTTCTAATTCTAGCTTCAAATTGAGGATTTTGCAAAGCCAATCAGTAGAACAAATTATGTTATCTCTCATTCTTTCAGTTCATACGATTACATGGCTTCTTCTTGAATTATGTTATTCTTGATCAATAAGCTTATTATTGCTAATTCATATTATAAAAAGAAAATGTGAGTTTTAGATTATTTAATTTAACGATGATGATAGGAATTTTGAGTGAGGGCTCAAAATTTCGCAATTCTAAGTTGAACTATGCTAAATTTTGTAAAAACTAAAGTTTATGGAGGAAAATTTCATTTTGACAGCAATTAGCCCTTCACCATCTTTACACAGTTTTTTGTGTAAACAATTTAAGGAACTGGGAGAATCAATAGTTATAAAATATGTGAATAAGATAACATGTCAATGTAATATAATTAGACCAAATCTCCTGAACTGGTGAATATAAAGCAACATAGAGAAACTCGCAAATATTGAAACAAGTGCAAGGCAAACTATAAGGTGTTCATATGTGACATATCTAATCTGATGTTGAACACTTTTTAAGTGAAAAATCTATCTGAATCATTATTTCCTTTAGAGCAATGATGATACTAGCATACTGATGGATTATAAGAGAGACATCATACTAATGGCTTTATAAGAAATATTAAGCCTGATGATTGCTTTCTCATTTTTGTTAATATTAAGAGCTTAAGTTATCTAATAATCAAGTTACCTTTATTTACAATTATTTGTTTTTACGCTGATCCAAATAAGTGTTACTTAAACTTCATGACATTACAGTTTGACCCAACGTTAGGATTTAACAGACTCTCCACTTAAACATACTTGATACTAGCCATACAAATCCTTATGCCCTCTTCCTTGAAAATCCAACTTTACTATACAGTCACATAGACATAAGCGACACTAGGAACAATGAAACTATAGACAGAGAGCTCATTGAAATTGTACTACTATGTGATATAAATAATCAATTTTATTTCTGTAGTGATTCCAATCAACAATTTGTAAAAAATACATATGCATGCTAAGAAACGAGTAAAAAACACATATGCATGCTAAGAAAGGAGTACAACAATTTGAATTATATATCTAAAATCATAACATATAATAATATAAATCATCAAATTTATATTTATTATTTATTTATTTACACATATTAAGATCGACTAATTCCGCGCAACGCGCGGGTGATGCGGCTAGTATATATATGAAGCCGGTGCGTTTCTCACAGGCTTCGCAGAGTTGCCACGTGGCTCATCATATCTCGCCACATCAGCATTCCTCACATGGGTGTGTGCGGAATCTGAAAAAATCGCAACAAATCACATATGCTTTCAATAGCATTTATTTTCTTTTATTGCCTCTTTTATGTATGTGAGTTGCCCTTATTTATCTCTCAGATTCAATTTCCCTCTCTCCCACGATTTCGTCTTGCCGGCAGCGACATTTCCTCGCCGGATACCGTCGCCATCTCCACCTCCGCCGCCGGTGCTGGCGGCCGATCCGCCTATAGCGTCGCCAGCGACTCCTCCTCCACCAACCCCGCGTGGCGGAGCAAGGAGTGGCGCAAGGCGGTCGAGTTCTACTCCTCGGTGTTCCAGGATCTCGTAGTGGAGGGGTTCCTCGCCCCATCGTTCCGGTCGCTGTGCGTCGGAACCCTAGAGGGGCAGTTCGTGCTCGCGCTGAAGGAGATCGGGGTCTCCAACGCGGTCGGGGTCTCAAAGAAGCGGTCACCGCCGCTGGTCATGGCCGGCGACGTTTTCAAGCTGCAGTTCGCCAACAACACCTTCGACTTCGTCTTCGCCCACGAGAGCTTCGACAATTCGATCAGGCCGGTGGATCTCGCGTCCGAGATCATGCGGGTCCTGAAACCCGAAGGGTTTCTTGTGGTTCTCAGGGCCTCTGCCGCCGACTCCTACAATGTCTACTCGCTTCAGGATCTTTTCCCTTTCTGCAGAAAAGTCCGTTCTCGTGAGATTGAAGCCTTGGATTCGTCCTCGAAAACTCGTAAGGAGATAGTTTTCCAGAAAGAGGAGGCTAGGGTTCTCGGTTTAACCAGTGATGGGGATTCTGAACATTAGTGCTCTGTGCCTGAGCACAAGCTTCAGCTGGTTCGATCATCCGAGCCTCTGATTCAAGAGGAGCCACTGAAACCTTGGATTACCTTGAAGAGAAACATCAAGAACATCAAGTATCTTTCGTTGGTTGCTGACATTAGCTTCAAGAGGAGGTACATTTACATTGACGTTGGTGCTCGGGATGAACCATTGAGAATGTTGTTTCAAATCTCAATCACAATGTCAAAAGTCTAGCATTGGCACTTAAGTCAACAGTTGTGTTGATTTCTTTAGCTGTAATATTTCTTTGTTTTTCTGTGATCTTTGTTTTAGCTTGGTGATTTAATTGTCTGCCTCCTTACTCGGATTTATTGCATTTCTGTCATGCGTACTGCTTTTTGCTCCCTCAATATTTCTAGACTTTGGTCCAATAGCACTTGCCTGTTGGATGTACTTTTGAGGTATTTTAAAATTTAGATCAGAATTGAAGTGAACCAATGCGTTAGTGAAAACCTGGCATTCTGGATTTAGTTGGTGGGTTTATCATTTGTTATGGATTCATCTCTCTTCATATATGTTTTGATGTTCACTGCATACTTACAAAATTTTGTTATTATGAGAAAACGCCACAGGTGCTGCTAATGTCGTCACTTGGGCTCGAAGGTTCGAGTTTCCAGATATTGCACCAAGTCCCTGAAGGTCATTTTGGTGTTTACTGGAGAGGTGGGGCTCTTCTGAAAGAGATCACTGATCCAGGTATTGAAAACATTAATTCTTTCTTGTGTTTATCTGCAGAATTAGCCTTGTTAGGTCAATTAATTCACTCTCATGTCTAATAGAAAAAATATTTCCTTTTTCCGGACCTCTCTGCTAGGCTTCCATCTGAAGTTGCCTTTGATTACCCAATTTGAGCCCATCCAAGTCACTCTTTAGACAGATCTGGTAACTGAGTACATTACTCTTCCCCTCAACTTCATATATTCTTTCATGCTTCACAGGTGTTGTTGTCTTTTAACCATTGACACCAAGAAGCACGCAACTTGATATTTATCCTGTTCGCATGAGAACTGCATTGTTCTTTTATAATAGTTAGCTTTTCTTTCAATTTTTTCATTAATGATGTTTAATGTTATGTTGTCTAATACCTATTTAATTCATTAAGTAATCGTCCTATTGTCTTAATTATTCTTCCTCACCTCTGCACCGAGCCTTCTCCTCCTACAAAAGGTCCTCTATCCTTGCCAAGATTTCCCTCTCAACGAGTTCGGTTCCATTTATAATGGGGACGGAGCAGATCCCGGTAAACAATGGGCAACAAGAGTCTCCTTATTCCCTTTGATTTTGATTGCTTCTATTTCTTTTTCTTTTCTTTTTTAGATAACTATTTCTTTCAAATTTCCATATTGTGGTGCCTGGTGATACCGAGGAGACATGAGTTATTGAGATTAGCTATTTTTTGTCATAATTTTGGTAAGAGTAATTAATCTATATAATATCCCATTCTTAAATAGCTAATCTTACTAAAGTCTCGATTAGCTAATTAAAGTAATTTTTTTGCACTAATAATGAGTTATTGAGATAACTATTTCTTTCAAGAATTAGCTATTTTAATTAAAGTCTCGATTTTTTGCACTAATAATATGCCATTCTTACTTTGCTTTCCATATTTATCTATATCTTAATTAAAGTCTAAATTTTATTGCATGAACATTGCTTTCCTTATATATATTTATTTCTGTTTTATTTATTTTCGGGGTATATGCGATTGAAAATTTATTTCTACCCCAAGGCAATAAATCTGTCATAATATATCTATTTATCTCTTAGTTAATAATCAATTTTAGGATGTCCACTTATTTCCCTCACTAACCATTGAAAATTTTAAAGCTGAATTTCCAAACTGAAGATGGAGAGGCCCATTAACTTCCTTCAATAATTAAGCAGTTTCCTTCTGCCTTTCATTTTTTCAGAAGTTACAGACCTACAATTACTCTTACCATCATCAACTATTTTTAATTGAGCCTTCATTTAATTGCCTTTAATAAAAGGTTTCAATCGGCTTAGAATATGAAGAGATATTGTTATATTACATATCTTACTTTTCCTTCTTTGCTCATTCATTCCCTCTTCAGGTACTATTCCAGCATTAGTCATTCACTCACTTCCCTCTTCCCCATCACATATACGCAACAATCAAATCGCTGGCCATCCACGGGCGATCGTTACACTAGCCGGCTATCGTGGTGACAATGTGTATGCACATGGACACGGTCAAGGGCATCATGTAAGCCAGATGAGTAGCAATCAAGGTTACGATGCATGTAATACACCAAAAAAAAAAATACTCTGTGCAATCTTCACAGGCTCTGCGGAGGCGCCACGTGGCTCATCAATTCTCTGCCACATCAGCCACCACATCAGCAAAGTTTCAGCCACGTGACATATTAAGGTCCAATTTAATAGACAAGAGAATTAAACGATTTCTTATTTTTTTCCGTTTCCATCTCGTACATATACTTGTCTTTTAATGCACGCGTTCACTTGCCTTTTATTAATTGACATTTAGTGTTTAATTGATTAATTGATGGACCCATAGACTTTCTCAATTTTCTCAATTTTTCTGTTTCCATCTCTCACATTCACTTGCCTTTTAATG
Source organism: Chlorophytum comosum (assembly GCA_025212335.1). Taxonomy (NCBI): domain Eukaryota; kingdom Viridiplantae; phylum Streptophyta; class Magnoliopsida; order Asparagales; family Asparagaceae; genus Chlorophytum; species Chlorophytum comosum. Next base: position 7,155 of record JAOBAK010338070.1, read on the forward strand.
CTCGCGTTCACTTGCCTTTTATTAATTGACATTTACGGTTTAATTCATTAATTGATTGGCCTTTCAAACTGCACCCTTCTCCTCCAATTAAAAATGCCCTCTATGATTACATCGAAATCAGAAGATGCAAGAAAAATTATTGTCCCTCTCTTATTTTCACTTCTTTCCTTTTTCACTTACTCCATATTTATGTTTTGTTCACAAGTAATTGATCGTTTTGCAAAAGCAGGTAGACACAGAGGTTGAGATACCAGAAGGAATCCGTGAGCAACATCAGAAATCTTTTCCTTTCTTGTTGTCACATTTTGGACTTCATGCAAAGAAAAATCGAAACAAAAAATCTCAAATTTTGTTTCAACAACATTTATTTCCTTTTTAATAGCCTTTTCTACTCAACTCTGTTTAGTAACTTCTGGAAATGGAAATTAAAGCTAATCAATTAGCATTCAAGATATTTGTTGACCTTTTCAACTTTCCGTATAAACCCCTTGATTAAGTGGATGTCTTTTCAATTTGTTTAAAAAAGCTGTTCAAAATCACTCAAATTTAATTACGACATCAGCAGATCATTCAATTTCAAAGACATTATCATTCTAAAATAATAATGCAATAAAATTAATAAATTATCACTTATATTACGTTAATCTTGAATATGAAGAGTCTTCATTTGGGTTTAAAGCCTTTGTCTCCTCTCTTAGAGCAAGTGTTCATCTCTCTCCCGCAGACAGTGTGGCAAGCAGTTCTCCTCCGTATCGATCCTGATTATCCGCTGCCATCATCATGTCCACGTCATGGTCCATCAGCGGCGACGGCGATCTCTCTCCTCCCAAGACCACCGGCTCGAGGCCTTATAGCGCCACGTCGCGAAGCACCTTGCCGCACTCCCCGTCTTCGTCGACTTCCTCTCGCTCTCATAGATCTGGAGCTTTCTAACTCAATCGTCTTCGTTCAAGAGTTCCGCACAGAACTTCGAGATCACCGCTCAATTGCGTGGTCAAATGTACTACTTCCAGCCAATCTCCAAGATTTTCGATGTGTGTAAAGGTGATTTGGCCTTTGGCCTTTGTCCTCTAACATTTTTTTTTCCTATTTATGGTGCTTGCTTTTCTTTTTTGAATTCGATTTGATTTATTTTCTTTTATATTCTGCATCATGTTATATGTTTAGATCACTAATCTAATTGTTATTATTATTGCGTATTTCCTTACTTATTAGCTATTATTATTATTTATCTATATCTATATCAATATATATGAAACAAGAAATGTGAAGTTAACACCTGACACATCAATTTCCGGACACGTGGAATTTTCATCAGCCGCCTGCATCAGAAAATGAAAAGGTAACATTTTGATAATGAGGAGGTATCAGCACTTCTAGCACTTCTGACAAATATACTGCTAACTTTTTGTCTGTTTAAGTTTTTCCTCTTCTCAATATCTCCCGCCTTGACAACCCAATATCTCCACTGATAATAATTCTGACTCAAACCGCTTCCTTGTGGTCAAGATTTGGGAGCAGCAGCCAGTAAGAAACAATGATCTCTGATTGTTATCATATATACTTTATTTAGTTATAACTAATTTTCTTTTACAACTTACTTTTGATTAATTTTTTGAATGTTAATTTTCATAAACTCTTAGATAGGAATCTGAGAGATTCACTTTGAATTAAGGAGCTCCACTCAACAAATCTTAATCTCCTATTTTAACATGTTAGTATTTGAGTTCTCTAAATGAAGAGTTAGGGTTTGATCTATGAACAACTAATTTAGTTTGCTGCTATTAACCATTCATTGTTCAGATTTTATGTACATGCCTTTCAAGTTTGATGCATAATTTACACTACAATTTCTATACGAAATTTTTTGACGTGTCAATTTTAGAGAGTACTTTTTATTCCGGACGGTGCACTATAAAATGTTATAGAATGAAGAAATCAAGGGAGGTATCACTGAATTTCTTTCCACTGTTAAATTCATTATGGTTTTGGAGTTAGGGCATTGTGATCAAGATATTTAACTATAACATGACTAGATTTAACAAAGAAAAACAACATATTAGACAGGAAGTTGCGACAAAACTGTGAATAAAACGGTATGTAGTACAACTTTTTTCTTTTTATTGTTAGAATTGAATCGGACGTAATTACTTGATTCACTTAAACCTAAGTTGATGGTAAATTTGAGGTATGCTTGTTTTCTTTAGCAAGTATTGTGATTGAGAATACCAATAATATTTGGCTTTTTGTTTTTTATTGTTAGAATTGTTTCGGAAGTATTTACTTGATTTACTTAAACCTCAGTTGATGGTAAATTTGTGGTATGCCTGCTTTCTTTAGCAGGTTTTGTGATTGAGAATACTAATAATATTTAGTTTTTTTATCCGACCCCATTATGGTCCACTAATTCCGCATATTGGATCGTTTACTTCATCATTTTGTATTTTCTTCTCTGTTTTGACAATTAAATAATTTGAGTTCGTTTTTGCACTGAATTCAAACCTTTTTTATCTCTTCTATGAACACAAATTTTGTTTGGTTATGGATAGAAGACCTCTAAAACTTACACGCATGGTCTCTCCTTATTCTTTGCATCTCCGCTTCATGGTTTTTGTGGAGGACACGGGCCAAAAGGAGGCCTGATGGGAAGGAGGTAGCATTTAGTTCAACTCAGTGGTCTCTGTGGCTTTGCTTAGTGGCGCTCAGTCTCCACCTGATCGATGTAACATGTTGTATTATAATTTAAGTTTTTTTCTGGACCTTGTATTTGTAGTGAAGAGAAAATGGATTGTGTAAGAAATGGAGAAGACAAGGTGGCATCAAAACATGGACGCTATATTGCGAATTCAATGAATATTCCTCCAAAGCATCCGAGCAAAGAGTAAGGACAATCTATTTATAATTTATTTCTGTTAATGTGTACATTAAAATAATATGTTTAAGTTAAATAAAGAAAAGTATTACTCTTATTTGGATTCTTATTTGGATGTAGTTGGTTATTTTAGAAATTTTTGAGTTCTTCGTGGTGAAAATGTTTGTATTTCTACTTGTATTCTTACATTTATTTATTTATATCTCAAGCCTAATAAAATCTATAACGCACCACAAAATAGATCATATACACGCGGATTCTGCATGAGAATTTAGTCCTGAATCCTTGTACCACGAACAATTAAATAAAGAAAAGTATTACTTAATATGACATGAGAATTTAGCATATTAAAATCTATATGGATGTGGTTTATGCAGAAACTGTCTAGCAGATAATGAGACGGTGGCGAACTCAAGATTTAATTGAAGTTTCCTGTTTCGCTGGATAGCTCTTGTGGACGCAACTTAGTTAGCATATTAAAATCTACATATATTCAATTTTATTTCATTAGTGCTTCCAAATAACAATTTGTAAAAACACATATGCATGTTAAGAAATGAATATATTAATTTAAATTAAATCTATAAAACTATAACATATAATAATATAAATCATCTAAATTTATATTTATTATTTGTTTAATTACACGTATTAAGATCGACTAATTCCGCGCAACGCGGGCTATGCGGCTAGTTAAACATATTTTTAAGAAATCAAACAACTGTAAGTGAACAAAAATCTTCCTGAGGAGCTGCCTACCATGACACATCCTTTTGGCGTGGGTTAGAGTATAAGTGGTCATAAGAATGAAGATATACATAATTAAGAGTAGGTATTATAGATGTGGATCATCATCTTTTTGTTTGTTTTTTTTTTTACTTCTCTTTCTATCTTTGACACATGATAAATTAAACGTTAACTTTTTCTTCAAGATTGTACGAAACATAGTGATCACACTGATAGTGACCGTAATCTATTCTCAAGATTTGTAGATAACTTGAAGGATTTTAAATGGATGTGTGATGTGATGTATTTCGCAATTAGTCTTAAAAACTATCAAAATAGCTAGTTTACTTAAACCTCATATATATGCCTATTTAACAGTTTAACTTCTTAAATTAATCACTTATAAGAAACATACCTACCATCATAATCATACAAACGCTTTGTTTTACGTACGTGAAATTGCCAGTAATTGTCTCTGTAGAAAACAACCTCTTCAATCTCGGGGTTAAAGG
>JAOBAK010339154.1:0-11142 GCA_025212335.1 Chlorophytum comosum
AGATAGAGTTAGTGGATCTTCTGACTTGACAATAAGCATGGAAGAATTTCGTACTTCTGTCACCAAGCTGCAGCCAATTCTGTCTAGACAACTGTCTAAATTTGCTCTCCTGATGATCCAGCCAAAATCCCAGTTCAACTGTGAGAGCTCTCTCTCTAATCTGAAGACAGTTATCTGTGGGAGAAATCTGAAGTTCACTTTCAATCTTTTTGAGAGTTTCTCTTATCACCATAATATGTTTTTCTGGAGAATTAAATTTATTTAATATGATCCATTCTTTCAGCCTCAATTTGACATTCAGCATTTTCTGCCTTAGCTGGAAAAGAGGGAAACCTGCAGAAGATTTAGCCCAAGCTTCAGAAATTACCTGACTATAACCTGGCAGAGAGCACCAATAATTAAAATGTTTGAATGGTCTATTTTCTTGGATGCTGCTTCCTTCAATAAGGTGAACTAGAAGTGGCACATGATCACTAGTAGCATGTGATAAGCCTTCGTAGAAACTCATGGGTAGAACTGCAAGCCAATCAGTATTACATAGAGCCCTATCCAACCTGCAGCTAATCCTTCCTTCACCTATTGAACTATTATTCCAAGTCCAATTTAGTTCAGAGCATTTCAATTCATGAAGACCTAGATTTGCAATGACTGCATTCAATTCTCTGAGCTGACCAAGTGTGAGAGGGATACCTCCAATTTTGTCTGATGATTTACATGCAGAGTTAAGGTCTCCAACAAGCAACCAAGGAGCATTTGTACATTTAGAATAGTCAATTTCAATCTGCCTCCAGAGATCCTTTCTGAGAGATGCCCAATTGAAAGCGTAGATAAAAGTAATTTAGCAGAACAAACCTCCTCCATTCTGAGCTCTGAGAGTTATGTGTTGTGCAGAACTCCCAATGCTAACACAACTCCAAGCATTAGTGTCCCATAGAATCCAGATTCTCCCTTTTTTATAGTGTTGGTAATTATTACAGAATTTCCAATTATCAGGAAATATTGAGGTGACTCTGTTACTATGATCCTCATTTACTTTAGTTTCAAGTAGACCCATGATAGAGGGCTTGTAAGTAGAGAGATGATACTTGACATCTTCTCTTCTTTTATTCATATTTAAACCTCTAAAATTCCAAGACAGAATAGACATTACTTAATAGAAGCCCCTTTATTTCTCAGGTCATATCTCTTGGGGCCAGGAGAAATAACCACTTTATTGCCAATAGGAACTGCAGTAATTTTTTGCTTTATAACATCAGCATTCCAATCAGAATCATTAGTCACAGCAGGTTGCGAAGGCTCTGCAAAAGGCTTGTCATTGTTTTTCTCTGAGCTGTCCTTAGGGATAGCCTCCTCCTCTAATTCAGGGCTATTACCATCACTATCTTCTGTGCACATTAGTTTAGAGCTTTGAACTTCACTGAAAATAGGTCTTGTCACTGATTCAACTATTTCTTTAGCAGATATAGAGAAACCTCTATTCTTTATGATATCAGTTGAAGAGGGAGAATCTAAGAAGACTGGTTGCAGGATAGATTCAGGAGAAGCATAAACCTTCTTCCTAACTTCAGATTCCTCAGCAAGAGGGTTGCCCAGATCAGCATTCATATCAACTTCAGATTCCTCAAAAGGCTTGTTGAGCTCCTCTATTATTTCCTTTTCCTCAGTAGTTTCAGGAATAGTATTACCCACATCTAGTGCTCCCACATTATCATTTGCAGACTCAGAAGATTTGGCACAATTCTCAGAGGGTTCCAGTGATTGCTTAACTTCACCTAGTTTTTTATTTGTCTCAACAGCAACTTTAGGCATCCAAACTTTTGAATGAGCTTGCATATTGATTTTGTTGCTAGTTTCTTTAGGAATCCTAATATTTTTTGGACAATTAGCATCTGTGTGTCCAAAGGTACAACAAAATGAGCAGTGCGGAGGATCCCATTCATAGCTAACATCTATCTGAAGCTTGTCCCCTGATTCCAGTCTAACATTCAGGATCTTGGGAGGAGTAATATCAGCAGTCACCTCAACAAAAATTCTAGCAAAATTTAGCCTCTCTTTATCCAGTGTAGCTTTGTCCAAGTAAATAGGTTTGCCCAAAGTACTAGCTATCTTGAACAGTATATTCTGTGACCAACACCTCATAGGAATCCCTCTTAACTGCACCCACAAAGGGACTGATGTAAAGATGTCTCTCTAAAAGTTAACTTCAGAGGTCCATTTCTTTAGAATGATCAGCTTTCTATCAAACAACCACGGTCCATTTTTGTAGACGTTCTCATAATCTTCCTGCATAGAAAATTTGAATACAAAGTAGCCATTCTCATTGGAAAACATTTGCATCTCACCCTTGAGCTTCCATAATCTAGTCACTGCTGCTTTTAGATGATTGTAATAAGGCCTGTTACCTACTACATATCCAACCAGAGTGTTAACCCATTCCTTCTCAGCCTCAGCTATATCTAGATTAGTGATGAACGCATACTTTTCTCCCTAAGGTGAAATACAAGGCTCAATAAATTTGGCATCAATGTCCTTATCCTCAATATTACCCTTGGAGAAACAGATATCACGCCATGATTTGGCCAGAGATTTATCAACAAACGACCATTTCTTCACATCACCAACACTAGGTACTGTTCCATTGCCTTGGAGTCTCTTGTTAAAATTGATAGAAGGGCGTACCTGCTCTAATTTTTGGACATTAGGCGTTGGTGATTTTATTTTCTTGCCTCTCCTGACCTCTTGCCAACCTTCCTTCTCAACTTCAGTTTCTGGACGAACATCTAGGGCTTCTGAAATTAGCGCTCTGTCGTCACGATTCTTGCAAGTAATTGGTGCTGGAGAGGCGCTGGGACTAGCTGAGGTAGGTGAAGATGAAATTGCGTCGATTGCAGGCGAAGTCGATGCCGAATCAGCCTGGAGAAGAGGGGCGCTCGTCGAGATCCCCAAATCGCCAGAGGAGCTCTCCCCCATTCTATTTTATATATATATATATGTATATATGTATGTATATATATAAAACCAAAAGGGGAGAAAGAGGGAGAAAAGGGAGAAAAGGGAGAAAAAGGAGAAAAAGCTATTAAAAGGGAGAAAAAACTAGAAATCAGATCTAGTGGGAGAGTACGGAGGAGAATAAGTTATTGCTGGTGAAGGATGGAAATTAGAAAAAGGGGTAAAAGTAGGAGAAGCAATTGGGGTATAAGGAGTATCCCAATCAATCTCAGAAAGTATAGTAGCGGTTAGATTTAAATAAGCAGGTTCAAATAGCATTTCTAATTTTCTTGAAAGAATTTCATATCTTAAAATATGAACATACAAATATTCAGCAAAGTCTTGACAATCAAGTAATTCATGTAAATTTTCAGAAACAGTAGTTGCATAATAATAATTTACAGATTCATTATGAAAAAATTCTGTAGTCAAACGAAACTTCATATTAAAATATAATTATACAGAACAAACAGTCACTCAAAATACATTTGAAAACACTCAATACATAAACACTCAGTTATCAGGATTATTAACATGAACCCAAATGGACCAGTCTGGGCCTTCTTGGGTAATTGGATGTTTTCGGTGATACTCAGCAATCCATTTAGGAATTAGATCAACATAAAAAGGTTCTTTCTTAATAATAACTTGCTGATTGACTATTTCAGCAGTATCAGAAGTCCAGCTATAGTCAATGCCTTGGACACCATGAAGAAATTTCCAACAATCACCTCCATTGATTTTCCAAGTTAAAGTCTTGTTCTTGACTCCCAACTGTCTATTAAATACATTGGCATAATTGCTTGCTTGCTTCTTCATCTTTAAATAAAACCATAATTAAAGACGTTGGAGTAAGTAAATAATTAGTTGAAAAACATAAATGATTGAAGCAAGAATATAAACGAGACATAGTATTAAGTAATAACAAAACATTTTATTGAAGGCATAATTTACATACTCACAACCTTTCGAATACTTGAACAAACTTCAGCTTCCTTTTACAATCCAAGATGGAGAAGAGAATGAAAAACTTATCGAACTTAGCCTGTATACAATGGAGAACTTGGAGCTTATTTATAGAGATTTAAATTGATCCTTCCCGTTGTGAAAGGGTGCCTCTTCATAAAGGTAAGTGCCTCTTCAGAAAAGTAGATGCTTGGTTGCTGAAATGGAAAGCTAGATTCCTTCTGATCTGAATAATCTTCAGTACTTAATGACGTCAAGGATGACGAACTGGTGCTTGATGATGTCATGGATGACGAACTGATGCTTGATGATGTCATGGATGACGAACTGATGCTTGATGGCGTCATGGCTGACGTACTGGTGTGCTTGATGGCGTCATTATATTTGGTAATAAAGTAATATGGTAGTCAATAAAGTTATGAGCCTTGGGCCATAAATAAATCCCATAAATTAATCCATAAATGTATCATCTTCACATGGATCTTGAGCACAAGGTCCTCCAAATGGATCTTTATTTGCAGTAGATGAAGTTTCAGAATGGGATTTGGATTTAGATTTCTTTTGGACTAATTTCTGAAATTTCTGAAATTGAACCCATTTGTCCCAAGTAACTTGGTCATCTGAGTCAGAATCTTCTTCCATAGGAATAGGTTGCTCTTTAGCTTTGGATTTTCCTTTGGACTTTGATTTAGATGATTTGGAGGAATCTGAAGGTTTTGGTTCAGATATAGTAATAGGGGATTCTGGAATAGAAACAGGTTTGATAATTGGAGGTGGAGTAGTTGGACTTGGTAATTGTTGAATTACATTAATAAGTACCTTGGAATGTTTCAACCATTCCTCCACTTTAATAATTGTACAGCGACTTTGATCATATTTCGGCCACCACTTAACCTTAAACTCACGAATAAGACTAAATGGGAAATCTCGATAAAATTGATCATATTTGAAATGCCAACTTAATATCCAAGGAACTTTGAAAGACTTGTGGAAAAGTAATTCTTCCTTATATATTGGTAATTGACATTTATTATGCCATAACTGAAAAGCTTGAGATACAGTAATGGGATAAATTTCTGGGTGTGCACCAAATTGTATCCACCATTCATAGAACCATGGAGGAAATAAATCTGGGCAATTTTGATTAAATGCAAAGAACCATGAATGATTAAATGGACGTAAATAGAATGCATAGGTCCAAGCCATCATATAGTCATAATAATTGAATCCTGATGGAATGAATTTAACAGAGAAGTCTTTGTTTGACCAATGGTCAGACCATTCTGTTGAAGGAATTACCCTTTTAATGATACATTTGGAGTATGCAATATATTCTGGGTTCTTTGGATCTGGATGATGAGTAATCTCTGCAGAATTAGTGTCTACAAGGATTAACTCATAAAACTTTCTATTTTTAGTAGGGTCTTCCAACCATAAAGAATTAGGTGGAAAAAGTCTGGATACATGGTTTTGTAAAGTTTGTAATGAAGGTAGCTGTGTGTGGCTAGTAAGCATTATATGCTCTACTTCAGGTTTAGTGAAGTAGGGATACTCACCAGTATAGTTATTGGAAACCTTTGGGATAGATGAAGCTGATGTGGCAGCTGGCGTAGCTGTCACTTTTGAATATGAAGGGGTAGGTAAATCTTTAGATGTCTGAGTAGGAACACATAAATTTATCAACTCATAATCCTTTGGATTTAGAGCTTTTCCTGTATTTAAATTCTTGACGGACATCTTGACCTGTAAGAAATTCTCTTGTCAGAAAATCTGGTAAAGAGTTATCTTTTCCTTTTAAATATTCAATATCAAAATCAAAAATAGATAAAATAGCTTGCCATCTTGCAAAGATTTGTTTTGAAGCTAAATTCTGAACATCTTTTTGTAAAATAAATTTAGCGGATAAACAATCTATTCTAAGTAGAAATTTCTTATTTAAAAGATCATCTTGAAATTTTAAAATACAATTAACAATTGAAAGCATTTCCTTTTTTATTGTAAAGTAATGTTTCTGTGTATCTGTCCAAATACCAGAGTGATATCTGACTAATTGTTCTTCTTTTGAATCTGGCATTCTTTGTTTTAAAATACCACCATATCCTATATCAGAAGCATCTGTTTCTACAATCATGTAGGCTGAATTATGTGGTAAAGTTAAACAAGGTAAAGAAGTAATTCTTAATTTTATGTCTTTTATAATATTAGTGTGTTCATCTGTCCAAGGAGAAGGATTTTTCTGTAATCTTTGAAATAAAGGAGCAATAAATTGTCTTAAATTTGGAATAAAATCAGAAATATAATTAAGACATCCTAAAAATCTTTGTAATTGATTTTTATCAATTATTTTATCTGGAAATTTTGAAGTAAATTCTAAAGATCTTTGTATCGGAATAATAGTGTTTTTATAAATGTTATGTCCTAAAAATCTTATATTAGATTGAAATAATTTCATCTTAGTTGCAGAAACAACCAAACCATTTGTTTTAATGATTTGTAAAAATGTTTTTAGATGTTTAAAATGTTGCTCAATAGAGTTTGAGTAAATAAGAACATCATCTATATAAACAATTGCAAAAGCAGTATAAGGATTAATAATATCATTCATAATGTTTTGAAATTCACTAGGGGCATTTTTAAGACCAAAAGGCATTACATTCCATTCATAATGACCAAAAGGTACAGTAAAAGCAGTTTTATATCTGTCTTTATCATGAATTTGTATTTGCCAAAATCCTGATTTCATATCAAATTTTGAAAATATCTTAGCTTCATTTAATCTTTTTAATAAATCTCTTTTATTAGGTAAAGGATATCTAATCCATTGTAAAGCAGTGTTTAAAGGTTTATAATTAATAACCAAACGGGGAACACCTCTTTCTTTTTCAGCATTTTTATTTACATAAAAAGCAGCACACGACCAAGGTGATTTAGAGGGTCTAATTAATTTTTTGTCTATTAAGGATTGAATTTCAGTTTTACAGAATTCTACCATTTCTTTATTCATTTGGATAGGTCTAGCCTTAGTAGGTATTTGTCTATCTGTAAAATCTTTTTCATAAGGTAAAGTAACGATATGTTGCTTTCTAGACCAGAATGCATTTGGTAAATCAGAACAAACTTCATTTAAAAATTGTTTTTCTAGAATTTGTTTTTGATTTAAAAATAAAGGTGTTTGTAAATATTGCTCTATCCTTTCAAAAGATAAGTCTTCTTTAAGATGCATTATTTTCTGTTCTTTTATATTTATAAGATTAATTGTTTGATAAATAGAACATTGTTGTAAATTTTGTATAGTTTTCTGTCTTACTGGAGTAAGGAATTTAAATATAACTTCATTTCCTAGTACATGTGTAATTAAACCTGTATTATTGACATGAAAAGGATATATCTGTGTTAGAAATGGAGTTCCTAAAATCATATCAATATTTAAATTATCAATAACAATAAATTGATGTGTAAAACAAAACTGTCCATTGCAAATTATTGCATGATTTATTTTTCCTTTTATTTTTAAAGGAGAACTATTTGCTGCTATTAAAGTTTCTTTTGTAGAATTATAGTATTTCGTGGGAATTATACCATCTTTAATACAACTTTGATCAGCTCCGCTGTCTATCATAGCTACAAAAATAGCTTTATAACTATGAATAGATAGAGTTATATGTACTAACCATTTTTGAAATTGAATTTTCTCAATTGTATTTAAAAATAAAGATGAACTTGGTTTAGAAGGAGAAATATCAATAGAAGGTAGATGAAAAGAGATTTCACTATCTTCTACTTCATTTTCACTAAACATTGGGGACATTGGTGATTTTCCTTTATCTAACTTTTTTGATTCTTGAAAACTAAGTTGTAAAAGTGCCATTTGAGTTTCTAAAGTTAAATTGTGTAATTCTATATTATTGGTTTTAAATTTTAATTGTCTAATTTCTTCTTTTAAAATTTTTATTTCACCTTGTAACTCATTTATTTTATTGGACTGTGGATTCAGGCTAGTATTTATTGGATATCGATTTAATAATTGAGAAATACTAAAAGGTTGTTCTATATGTATACTATTATCATCTTCTTGTTCTATCAAAATTTTTCTCAGTTGTTCTAGAAGTAATTGTTGTTTAGAAATATCTGGAATTTCTTTTATCATGTCGAAAATTAATTCTTTTGTTGTGTTATCAAACTTATTTTTCTTTTTTGTGTTTATCATATTTATCTGGGGGCAGTCACAGTTATCAGAATTTGAACTATCACTAGAATAATATTCAATATTATTATCAGTATTTATTTGATTTAAATCATTGTAAATGTTAAGTTTATCTTTTAATTTGGTTTTGAGAGTTATATCAATATCTGTTAAAGAATCTATTATTTCATTAATCTTTTTAGGTTTTGGACATTTATTAGCATAATGACCTTTTTGTTTGCAATTAAAACAAGTAATATCTTTTTTATTCTTTGAATTATTTTTCCGAAATTTATTATATTTATTATTTCTTTTCCATAAATTATTATCTTGATTATATCTTTTCTTTCTAAAATATTTTTTCTGTTTAGAAAAGGATCTTTTTCTCCTTTCAATTGAAGGTGCTTTAATATCAGTTATACCAAATGCTTCGCAAAAAGAGCCTAATTCTTTTCTTTGATTTCCATATTTAGCATGAAATTTAAGTTCTTGACAAGCTACAAGAGCCTCACTTTTAATTAGAGCAAATAATTGACCATAAGTAATTTTTTGCAAATCCATATCATCACTACCTACTTCCTTAACTAATCTAATCATTAAACGTTTTGAAAATAAAGTAGGGAGTCCAGTAATGAGTTTTTCTTTCCAAAAAGCTGCATTACAATCAGGTCTTTTTAATACATGTGTTAAAAACATATCTTTATACCATCTAAAGTCAGATAAAGTTGGACATTTTAAATTAGTTAGAAATAATTTATTAGCTTCTAATTGTTCCTTAGGATTACCAACAAAATGCATTGCTATTGCTATTAATAAATATTCACAAGAATCATTTACTGGAGTAATATTACCAGCTTCATCTTCTTTATTAAAAGTATGGTTCATGATAGCTTGTTTGTCAGCTAAAGGAAGTAAATTATCCCACCAATATTTAAGTTGTCCTGTAAAACCAGTAATGAATAAAGTGGCAACATCTTGTGCAGATCTTCTTTTCATTTTAAATGCCATAGTTGCCATTCCCATTTCTTGTAAAGTATTTAATATTTCATATTCACTTTTGCCATCAATATTCCATTCATAAATAGATTCTCCATCATAATTTTTTGTAGTAAACTTAGATTTTTCTTCATACTGTATATCAGGTGGAGTGGGTCTAGGATAATAAGCTTTTGTTTTTAAATTTTTCCAGTTAGTATTCGAATATCTCCAATTTGATCTTCTTCTATTAATTCTATTTATATCTAATTCATTATTATCTAAAAATTCATTTTCGAAATTATTTATTTTATTAATTATTGTATTATCAGAGTCATTGTCATTGCTATCTGTAGCTGAATTAGGAGTACTAGATTCACTATCACTGACATGATCTATATTATTAATTTTAGAAGTTGAAGGTATGTTTCTTTTAATTTCATCTAGAGTATTTTGAATTTTTTCTATAAATTCATCTGGTTGTTTTGAAGTTTTTTGTATTAGATTTTGTTCATATATTGAAGGTAAACTATGAGGTTGAAAGTGTGGTAAAGAAGTGCTATAAGGAAAATTACTTTCTGGTTTATTATGTTTTGCTAATATATTTTCTAAAACAGAATGTTTATTAATAGTATTTACTGGAAGAATACTAGGTTCTTTTAGTTGGATTTTTTCTAAATGTGTTGAAATGTTATGTAATAACTGATTAGAGTAATTATTCTGTTGATAAATTTTTCTTATATCTTCTAAAATAATAGGGTCATTACCTTTTGGATCTTGATTTTCTCTTCCTTTTCTAAAAGGGGTTGCTAAAACAGATTCATTTTCATTTACAGATATTTTTAATGTTTGTAAAGGCGGAGTTATAGAGGTAATAATTTTTCCATCTTGTAATTGCCATTTATTATATAAAGATGTTTGAACATTTATAACTGGTTGTTTAAAAGGATCACAAATATCATTTTTTAACATATAATATTCTAACCAATTTTGAAAATTAAAGTTAGCTTTATATTGATTCATATCACTTAACCATTGTTTTTCGATTATGTTATGACAAGTATCTTCTAAATTTATATACCAATTATAATAAATAGATTCAGTTTTGAATTCATGAACTAATTCCTTAATATTCGGTGTAAAAGGTTTTATTGAGGTAATTGCAGAAATAAAATCTCTATGTGATGGTGAGTAATCTGGAGGGTCAGTAATTATTTGAGGAATAGGTGTTTCATTTCTTATTCTAATATTTGGATTTTCTATATTATTATTTAATGAAGGTGGACTTCCTACAACAGAAGGTATTCTAAAAGAATTTCTTCTAGGAATTAAACGAAATGAACTATGTGAGCTAGAAGTATGTGAATTTTCTCTTAATGAATTAAATCTTAACAAAATGGTTCCATCTTGTTCTTCTACTATATCATTAATTTCTGTTCTTTCTATATTTCTATTAGTAATAGGTACATCTATTTGAAATTGATCAGGAATAGTAATCTCATTCCACTTTAATCTTTTTGGAACAAAAACTTTGGATTGAGGTGCATCTATTTGTAGTAAAACAGTTTCTTCAGAGGAATTTTTATTTAACAAACATTTGTGGTTTAATTGTGAATTTACTAATTTAAAGTGCATTCTATAAATAATAGCAAATTGTTCAGCATATTTTTCAAATTCATCTCCTTGAATATGAATATCTAAAATTAAAGAGTTTAAAATATGAGTATCTGTTAAAGAGACAGAATAATTTGGAACACAATTAAAATAAATAGGACCATTACATATATTAGTTTGTATCATTGAGAGAATAGAAGATTTATATTTAATAAGTCTTTTATCTCTTAAAGCCATGTAAATAGGGGTATCTACACCTAAGTGTACTAAAGGTTTTACAGCTACTTGTATAAGACCAAAATGTATATACCTATAACCTTTTTCTAAATATTTTTGTAAAGAAAGATTAGAAAGTAAGGAAAAAGTATGAAATTTATTTTGTATATTAATAGTTTCTTCATGAGTTTTTATACTAA
>JAOBAK010340243.1:0-11055 GCA_025212335.1 Chlorophytum comosum
AAATGCACTTCGTACTTCCTTTATTACGCTTTGAAGAGTATGAAATGGAAAAGGAAGAGTGTTGGCAATCAAGTAGAAGTTTTCCCTCAAGAAGACCATTGATCCGATGGGCCGAGAACTCCGTAAACGTTCGTAAAGGGCAAGAATCTGGAATAGGGGCTTGCTTCTTTATGGGAGGTAGGCCAAATCCCTCTCACACTTTCGTTTTTCTTACTGCCACAATCCGTCCATTCGCCAGCGCACTATCTAGGCCCCAACAGTCAAAGCCTGACACCCTCTTAAAAGAAGTATATCGCCCATCTGCCCGGTACTTTTTTCTTCCCATTCAACTGGACTGCTGAAGAGAGATCAGGTGTGGCTTTCAGGTTGGGTATCGAGGCGCGTTTATGCGCTTTACTTATAGGGGGTTATGAAATAAAAGCGCTTGACTTATAAGGGAGCTTCGCGACGAGAAGCCGGCTCCGTTAGGGTCTCAAGTATGTGGAGATCTTACTGCACCAATCTTGGCTGTATCAAAGCCCTTGTTTTTGGCGATTCGGTTCGTCCGGTCTAGTAGAGAACTCCAATCATACTCTTCGTAATTATAGAGTAGGGCGGCTCGCCCACTGCGTGTCCTCTCCTTTCAGAACCCGAGATCTACACTGATCTTACCACCACGGAGCCTGCTTAGGCCTAATAAGGTTACTCGGAAAGTCAAGTAGGAACAAATAATCTACTACAGGGTTGGGTTTGGCTCGCCTATCGCCTGCCACGCCTTCACTTCGCGATCAAGTCCTCTCCGGGGGCCCTACTGCCCGTTAATAAGTAGGGCCTACTTCTTTCTGTTGTTTATGCCCCATTATCGTCTTATATGTAAACCCGAGTCAACTGCATCCATAACGCAAGGCGCGCAGCGTCGGGCGTCGCCGACGGGCAATGATCTCCAATGAAAGGATCCTCTGCCCTAACAAGCCGATAGGTTTTCTTCGTCAAGAAAACTAGGCGACCAATCCAAAATTGCAACTCGACTTCCATACATTTCATTGATTGGGCCGGTCACATGCTCTTATGTGAGATAGGAGTCATAACATGTAAAGGGGAAGGGGTTGACGACGATAGATGATAGCGCGATCACATGACCTATTTGCTAAGTCTTTTAAGAGGCGAAGAAGAATGACTTGGCCTTACTTAGATAGGGGTGCCATCACACCACTGGCATTGAATTGGAATCCACCCCTTTCCTTGACTTCAGCTAGCAAAAAGACGGGGCAAGCCAAGCTTACGCTTTCCTTTCCGACCCACAACATTTTCCCTATCTGCTGCCTCTGCTGGTGTATCGACTGCTTCATATAGACAGATGGCTGGACATGAGCTTCTAGTTCTCTGGGGTGATCATCACATTCATTGGACCGTAAAAGAAGTGCTTTCTTCAGTGGAAGGAGACTATCTGTGGGATCGGATTGATTGGGAGACTCCGGGATTGCATATGGGACTAGAAGCTTAAGCGTACATTACACTAGCTGACGGGCCACCCCCTTACTTATTATTTGCCAAAGAAAGGCAATTCTGAATACGAAGAACTCCGGCGCGTAGGAAGTGAGTCTTTTTTCCTGTAATAAATAGGTGAATTGGCTTATTCCCGGTGTAAGGGATAGGAGAAGAGGCGCTTGTGCTGGGTAGCCGACTGGATTGCTACGGTACCAAGCCCTAATTGGTACCTGCTGTCCTTGGTGGAAATTTTCCCGAGGTGATTTATCACTTCGTAGATTACTTTAGGCGAATGAGCTTTCCTTTCGCTTCTATTGAAGCAGTTCTCTCGACCGCTTTATTGATAGGGACTGATTGAGAGGCCCGAAGGCCCAGTCAGTTCGTGACAAGTGGCCTTGGAGATCAGCATCGAGAATTTCGTAAGAGAAAGCATTCTTCTTTCCGAGTCCCGGTTCGTCTCCAAGCGAAAGTTTTTCTTTATAACAAACAGGATTCCTGCGAGTGGCATCTGCCAGCAAGAACTTGTTACTCGCTACCGGTAAACTCACAGCAAGTTCCTTCCTCCGGGCGCCTTCACTGGCGAGTTCCCAACTTCAGAGGTTTCAACACCTATCTTGTTTTTCCCTCTTATGGGGTCTTTCTAACATGTAAAGAAGACCTATATGTATGGTATTTCCGTGTAAAGAGCAACACAATGTTCAGGTACTTTTGTTTGGGAAACAAGCGCTTACCTAGTGTAAGTTGCTGTGCTGCCAATCCGTCTTAGTTATTAAGCTAATCGATCTACTCGACCAGAACTAAGACGTTACTCTTCCGCCCCAGCGCTTGATGCTTTTAGAGGCCCTGCTTTGCCCGGGGGTTAGTCTGCCGATAAATCGCCTCATCAGGCGCTTGCGGAATTACAGGAGATGTAAGGTACACGCTACTGTATAGGCAACTTTTTATTCTGCGATTGAATAGGCAAGAAAGACTACTTATCCATAGGCAACTACTAGTACTCCAACCCTGTAAATGGAAGACGCAGGAAGGACTCAAACTCCATCTGGAATAGGAGGAAGAAAGATGCGTCTTCAAAATAGTCCAATACAGATAAGAAAGCTGAAGCTAGCCACTAAGATGCTAAGAGGCACAAGTAAGATGTAATAGATTAGAAATTCCTTGTTTGCTCACCCTTGAACCTGCTATTCCTGCTGGGTTGAAAGCGGATTTCCGCCCAACATAGATTACTTTAAGCGGCGGTAAGAAATAGGAATTTACACCAAAACTCCAACTGGCAATGGAACTGCTGATATCCTCAAAGCCCATTTGATCTTCACTTTCCTGCCTTAGGAAAGAAAGAGTGACGTTGACTCGGCTTGGAAATAAGTCTTTCTTTGACCAACTGCACTTAGAATGGCAAGGTTATGAAATCAAAGCCCTCGTACAGAGCACGAGCAAGAGAAAGAACGTCTCTTTGCTTATCTAGTATAAGAGGGCGCACGAGATCGAGTAATTAATGCTAGTCACTTAGTCATTAATCCCTTTTTGGTCTCTCGCCTTTACTATGACAAAAGAAAGCGCTTATTAATCGGTGGGAAAAGAAGGTCGCGAATCCTAATCAACTAAAACTAGAGAGGGGTTCCTGTTATGACGCATACTGACGCATACTGACGCATAACGCGCCTCGATCAACAAGAAGAGGATTGAATGTTGGATGGCAAACTATACGAATAGGCTCTTGGCTTATCTCCTAACCTAACGTCGATTCAGCCGCAAGGTTGCGGAGCTACTGTTTAGAAGAACTGACGTAAAGAGTCAATGACATGTTAATTACTAAAAGAAAGATGTCGTGCTTCTTATCACTCCGAGGAGGACGAGGTAATTTATGCATCGAGCCATGGACATCGTCCAATTGGAACATAGAAGAAATTAGATTGTCTACTTGATTGAGAAAGAAGACAGCCTTCGTTGTTGGTCGGCCCTTTCCTTAGGCTCGGACCTTACTATACTTAGAATACTTTATTAAATGTAGCTGAACTCATCAAAAGCGACTGACGCATAAACGCGCCTTTCTTTCGCACAGAAGAAGAAGACCTCCTCTCTCCGCTCCAGTATTTATTAGTAGGGGATCCACTGAGAATAGAACTCAACGTTGTGCACTAGGCATTTCAGATAGGGGTTGGCAGAAAGAAGTCAAAGAAAGAATTCCCTTTCTCCTATAGAATTTGTCTTAGTAGTGATTCCGTCAAGATATCAAGATATCGAGTAGTTCACATAGATCGATCATAGGCCTGCCTGTGCCCAACGGCGAGAAAAAAAGAGTCTAAAGATAGGTTTTCAATCGATTAGTCAAGCAAAGCTAACCGAAGTTAAGATATTCATTCAAGCTCGAAGGCATACCAAAAGAGAACCCTATTGAGTCGACGTTATCGTAACAAGCGTTCTCACGAGCCCTATTAATAAGTTGTTTGTCATAAAGCGGACTCAAGTAATCTAACGAGTACATTACTTTTCCTAGAAATGACTGGGGCGACACGAATCAACATTGGGGCTGGGCCTGAGGAGTCGAAATTCATTATCTAATCTCCATTGCTATACCAAAAAACTAATACCATTCGGTACCAGCAGTCTATTGCTCCTTAAGGTGATAGAGACTCTAGCTAAGACAATAGTTAGTCATTCCCCGGAAGAAGATCTTAGCCCGCTCAATTCGACTCTTTCTTTACTTAATTCTTCGACGAGGGCGCAACCCCAATATTATTGATCAACTAGTACCTTTCTTTAGGTGACTCAACGAAAGTTGAAATGCCACTACCCCATTACCAACATTGAAATAAAAGAACTAAGCCATGATTGGACGATTCCTGCTATCATAGGTGGCGGGCTCCTGAAGTGGGACAAGATTCCAGTTCCTTACAGAAGGAGAGAATTGGAAGCAGAGTAGAGAGAATCGGCCTGGCCCGCCCCACAGCCAACCACTTTCCGCGCGGACTGAACCACCGCCTATGCACTTGCGGGGATCGAGACCACGTTAGCAATCCTTCTCGCTCGTATTCAATAGAGAATCAATCTCGTAGAGCTTTCTCTGAAGTACGTAATAGGATGCTTAAAGCTAAACACTCTGGAGGGTAATAAGAAAATAGACGGACGTGAAAGCCCTTTTGGACTCATATGACTAAGCAAACGGACGATGAAAGTTGGCACGTCTCTGGAGGGAGATTAGTCCGTGGCACACGAACCCCCTTTTGTGCAAGGTGAGTGATCTTTGGTTTGAACACGTGATTGAAGCCAACATTGACGTCAGGTCGCACACGGCGCCGCGTCCCAAGCATAACCCCCTATAAGTAAAGCGCCTATGACTCCTTCGTCGCCTCGCTCCGTCCGGAGCACACGTAACCCAAGGGAAGGCCATCAATAAGGGTAGGCCCCGGCACATGATGAGGCGATTTATCGTATGTCGCTTTTCTCTTGTTATTAGACAGGGGTGGAAACCTTTCCGCTTTCTGCTGCTTCCTTGGTCCTCTCCTTTGACTTTCACTCGACCCTCTTTCCTCCAAGTAATTAATCCACCTAGTTTTCTTCGCTTTTCTTTCTCCCCTCGGAGCTCTCTTAACAAATAGAGTCATCGCGAGACCAGAGACGATTGGCACCCTGCTCAACAAAGAGGCCAAGAAGCACTTTACACTAATCCCTCATAGGGAAATGATGGAGAAGGGAAGTCTAAATCGTCAACCCCAATACTCCAATTGATGAAGGTCGCCTATCGGATAGAAAGCCAGTGTAGAAGCATCGAAACAATTGCAAAAGTAGGACTTTCCATTTCGGCATCCATATGATCAGCTTCCTTGGTTGCTGACGAGTCCTGTCATGCGGCACATACCAGCCTCAGTAAGCGAGATAAACGAGCCCTTTTCGTAGGCTCTAGTTCTGGCTTACCATCGGTACGCTATATAGCTTCCGTTTCGGTCTCCTCCCTATCGCATTACTCAATAGGCAAGCCCCAGGTCGGATTCTAAAAAACAACTGACCTCAGCTTATAGAGTAGGGGTATGATCTCTAAATCGAATTTCTTGCAAACCGGGGTATGATAACATGTTGACATTTTACGTATTGACCATTTCCATATAAGAGAAAGCTGGCCCATCTTGGATTCTATAGTGGAAATTCCTCTTCTATCGTGATTGCTTGCTCTCTCTTTTTCTTCCTGCTAGAAAAAGATAGGATTGGCTCAGCTCTTTCATACAGTTCGACGAGGTGATTTATCAGATTTGTTTGTCCGACCCTCTTCTCAGGAGTAACGGAGGACTACCGTTTATGATTATGATCGTGAGGGTAGCCGAGCATAGCTCTCCTAAACTACAGACCATGAACAGAGAGGACAGCGAGGGGAGGTCCACGAGCGGGGGTAGAGAAGCGCGCAAGGTAATGACAACTCTTGTGAACCAAGGCGCTTGCGGAGCTTGAATATATTACCCCGATGAAGGGATGAAATGACTAAAAGTCGACGACGCTAACGCGCCTACTTTATCTTCTCTTAAGTCTACAACAGGTGGGAGAGGCAGGGAATTTATCATTAACTATAAAGGTCGCTTCGCGACGATACGATAAATCGCCTTAAACGTCTTTCCACTTGGTTTTTCTGTTGTCTCCCTCGAGAACAGTAGCATGCCGTAAGCTCGCTCCCTTGTTGATTCAGAAGTTGATATTAGGCTTTGCTCTCCTTCTCTTTGTTCACAGGAAGGAGATCCAACTAATTACTAGGGGAGTTGCACCCGGCCAAGGAGCTGGTTCTTAGGAAAAGTCTTATCTCCACGTCGAGAACTCAAAGTAGAAGAAGAGCTCACTCAACTAGATCAGTTACGGATGAGACGGAAGACAGCCAAAGCCCTCCCCCTTTATAGTAGAGTTCACTTCGAAAAGCTCACTAGATCAATAAGGGCCCTATTGAGTAATGGAGCTGGAGTACCAATCCTCTGTACGACTCAGCCCCCAGTTACTAAAGCTCTTCGCGTAAATAATCTAGCGCAACTATCTGGGCTTTGCCGCTCTCTTTGCTTTGGTGCTATCGCCACTTGTTAATATAATTGCCCTCCTGCAGCTGCTGCCACCTCTGGTTAATGAGATATTTCCTATGTTGATGGCTACGAATTTCTGTCGATTCCTCTACTACGAAATAAAGAAAAGAGTAGACTCATTCATAGCCCCTGCGAACCCCTAGCATTCGTAAGGGGGGCGAGGGTGAACCATTAATAATGGCTTCCGCTTCCTCTCACTACAGAAGGTTAAGGGCAGATCATCGACGGCAGGAGATCATTCTGTTACTGTGTCCGCTTCTGATGCAAAGGCGGCAGTAGATTACTTTTCAACGTTCCTAGGATCCGCCGGACCTGATGGCGAAGTTCGCGAAAGATTCTCCGCTTCATCAGAAGGTGAAGGCCAGAGGGAGCAGTGGCAGTTGCAGAGGGGGAAGCTAATGTTGGATAGCCTGTTTTTAGGCCAAGTACTTGAATATGCAAATCGAAAAGAAGCCAGAGATAGAGATCTTGAGCGGGTTTGACTCGTGTTGATGCGTCCACTACTAGTTTTAGAGGGATTTTCCGCATATGAGGCGGAGTTGGCAGTGTTAACAAGGCGCGTTTATGCGCTTTAATTATCCATCGTGCGACACTTTACGACAAACCAGGAGATATATTTAGACACAAGCTTCTTTCGCCGTAACGGCCTGTGCGCCTATCAAATGTGAAAGTTAGCTGATCTGGTAGTCGCTATCAATTACATCTCCCGTTTAGCAAAATAGCCTTATTTATTATGTTTATTATGTCTCTTCGGCATATAAATAAAAGAGGGCTTCGCGCCTTAGTCCCAACCCTAAGGCAAAGCACCAGTGCCAAACAACCTTTCAAACACTTATAGTCTAAATAAGGCGCGTAGCGTCAATATGGGGCCCCACATACATACAAAGAGGAGTTCACACCCGCTCCCTACCCCGAGGTGCTAACCCTGGGTATCGAAGAAGGAAAGGAGTCTAGTCTGATTCGCTTTTGCTCCTTTCCTCTTCTTCGCTTACAGCTTCTTTCGCCTAGAGGAGCTGCGGGTAACATCTATTTCTAGGCGTGTTAGCATCAACAGCATCTTTTAAAAGAAGGGAATCTTCCTCAAGCAGAGGGACTCTTAGTTCAGAGAGTCGACTTGGCATGCTTTCAGTTCAGTTACTCGCCTCCAAAGGTGCGAACGAGCGAACAAAGTTCTTTGGCATCTCCCGAACCCTCATATGCCTAGCCTATTAAAGTAAAGGCGACGAAGGTTATGAAATAAAAGCGTCGGACGTCGTCCCCGCCTATCTGCTTGTTAGCTTAGTCGATTGAGGGAAAATCCTATATTCCGGTCGAATAGCATCTGAGAACGTTGTGTCAGCATCGAATGGTGAGTAGATCAGCCACTGATGCCGTCCCGGTGAGACCATCTGCTCCCTGAGGCGCGTTTATGCGTCAGCGCTTGGTGAGCCAATAGCAGAAGGGAAGCAAGACCTGTTGCTTACTGTTGACAACGGTCGAGCTCTTCTTGATACTAAATTAGTGAGAGTGCTTTTTTAGTAGAATATAGAGGGGAGAGCACAGCGAAC
Source organism: Chlorophytum comosum (assembly GCA_025212335.1). Classification (NCBI taxonomy): domain Eukaryota; kingdom Viridiplantae; phylum Streptophyta; class Magnoliopsida; order Asparagales; family Asparagaceae; genus Chlorophytum; species Chlorophytum comosum. The sequence continues at coordinate 8,069 of JAOBAK010340243.1, forward strand.
CCGAGCGATTAGCTTACTTAGCCACACCAACCCTACTTTTGATTGATCCGAAAGAGGTGGGCTTAAGGGTCCTGCTCGAGGTTAGGGAACCCCAATTTCTTACTCACATCATAAGAAGATGTTGAAGCACCATCATTATCATAAAAGTACACACCCAGTTTGGCTTTATGTCCAGCATCCCCTCTTTCTGCACCTGCTTTCCTTGGTTCCTAACTTGAATCCGCATCGGTTGAAGGGGAAGTAACTGTTTTGAGATCGCTGAGTGCGGTCTTCCTTTCCATCGGCCCCTATAGAGTAAGGTCGGGGGACTGGGAGCAAGCAAAGCTCGTCGATAACACGGCGCTCAGGTCGAAGGTCGACATTACCACATGTAGTTGCCAGGTTGGCCTAACGAGTTCCTAACAAGTTGTTATGGTAGCAAAGCTTTGCGTTATGGATGCTGTTTATTCCTCGAGTGTTGCAAATGAGGCGAGTGAGTTCTCTTACTCTTAAGTCGAGAGGGCATTCTAGGCACTTGCGATACTGATCAGGGAGAAGGAAACGGAAACTGTGGAAGAAGACGAATAGGGAACCCCAGCGCTCGACCCAGCTAAGATTTCTCCTGTGACACCGGGAGATCGGTATAGGTAAGAAATAAATTCAAGAAGGCATCGGGTAGCAAAGTGAAGTGTTCATCGATCTGAACATGGAAAAGCTGACACAACCCGTGGGGTAGAAGGTTTGACTGATTAGGGCGAGGGACGTCATCAACCAAGCCCCCAAAAACATGGGAAAGAGATTCAGCGAACGTCGACAACTATTAATAGGTGGGGCTTGGATCCGAATCTGTTGCCGAGAGGCCACTAAAACGAAGTAGGGGATTACTGTAGCTCTCGGCCACGGAGTTCCTGTTCTAGATTGAAAGCATTGCGAGGGGGCACCAGCAGAAGAAGCAAGTTCCTTAGAAAGGAGTTGACCGTTGAGCCAGATATATGGCGGTACTAATCAATAAGCCCTATAATAAGTAAAGTAAGATAGCCGGGGCGAATTTATTATAAGCGGAGATGCCGTTAAAAGCATGCCAATCCCTCCTTCGTTACTCTTCCTTCGGTTACCGCACCGCGATACCGCTAACGTACTCGTCTTCGCCTGAAGTCTTAGATAATGCCCGCCTTTCTGCTTGAAAGTTTTCACCACGTAAGCAGCTAAGAGAAATGCCTGTACTAATTGCTTTATAGATAGGGGCACCAAAAGGAATCTACGAGCTAGAGGTTATGAAATAAAGGCGCGCAGCGTCGGAGGAGTCAGGGTCCGTAAGGAGGTGCCTCGGGGAGAAAGAGGTTGTGCTATATATACGAAATAGAGTCTAGAAAGACAGAAAACAAGGAAACAAAGCTACCGTTCTCTCCGCTCACTAGCGCCCGGCCAGACAGAACGAAATCTTCCAGTAGTAGATTACTTAGGCGTGATCGTGATAAATCACCTTACTTATTATTAGTCGGGGCGAAGGGCATTCTGTTGTACAAATAGTGGCAGCTCGGCCGTGGTAGTAGTTTAATTGGTCTCCGTGACCGGTGGAAGGGTACCCGATCACTTTGGGGACAGAAGAAAGTAAGCAGCAATCTCACTCGCCGGTGCGACTATTGCCGAAAGAGGATGCTCCCTAATCCTATTTAGGACTTGCCGACTGGAAGGCTTGCTACGCTATTATAGTTCCCTATCTGCGAGTTTGCCATTGTACCGAAATAATTATACTAAAATAAGACGACGACCTTATTAAAGAGGTAGAAGTCTAAAGAAAATGGGGCACTTGGAAACCAATAGGGGGAGGAGAGCACCGGAACTGATCGCCCTTACTAATAATTTAGGGGGTCGTTTTTTAGTCTTCTCTCTGCGGTGCGTAAGGCCAGCCAATAAACGCTTAGTAGAGCCAGATGAAGAAGAGGCTTGCTTCACTGGGGTGGGAATAAGATATAGAGGTGATTTATCAGGCGGTTCTGTTCCGGTCGGATCGCATCAAAGATCATAGAGCTTTAATGCGCCGCGTACACCACAAGTTGTAAAGAATGAGTGGAGATACTTGTTGCTCGACGAGGGGCTTGCTTCAGGCTATTTCCTTCATGTAGTAAGGCGACTTACTGAATGAGGTGATAAAGAGACGGAAAACTATACGATAAATCGCCTATTGAAGCATCGAAACGTTCTAAGCTAACAAATCAGGTAGAACAAAAGAGAGTGATCGCATGCATTTCTCTTTGCCTGATCTAATCCCGCTTCTTCGTTCCATGTCTCATGTAGTCAGTTTTGCCAGCGCCAGTTTCTTTCTTTAATCACATGAGCAAATGATAGTTAGACATAGGTAGACACCATAGCTGTCCGCAGCGTCGTGGTTGCAGAGTGAAATGAGGTGGCATCCGGGGGATGAGGAGCAATGGAGTCATCCCATAAACCAGTTCTCCCTCTATCGTCGATGACGGGACGGTTGCCCCCGTATAATAAGGCGCGGGAGCCCTCACTCGGCGTGCACCTATGACCAGGTAGATTCGCTGGCCGACGCCTTGAGAAAGTACCGTACATCCTCCATACATGAATAGAGACTGATTGATGCTCCATCTTGCTTCTTTCTTGGTTCGCGGCTTACTACATAAAGGGTCCGATGGAGAAGAAAGATGAAGATGTCGAAGATTTAGAAGAAAGATACGATCGAATATGATTAAGACGAGTCGAGTTAGAGCACGGATTGAAATTGTTCTCTTACAGTTCCTCCACCGAAAGTACAGAAGGAATGGAATAGCCGTGACGCGTCGCCAAGCCCGCCTCTCTCTCTCGTTGTTGCGCGCCTTTACAGAACCAGCATAGCTCGCAGACGAGCACGCGCCCTGAGCCGATAGATGAAGATGGGAAGGCTCCGTTTAGGAGGAGTCGCTTTGCGACGAAAACTGGCTGATTAGGGGGAGTTCGCATTGACTTCCTTGGGAAGGTATACGAACGCCTTAGTCTTTGTTCTC
>JAOBAK010341337.1:0-11041 GCA_025212335.1 Chlorophytum comosum
GGGGACCCATATATTATTTTCCCCCTCTCATAATTACTCTACCCCTCTCATCTCTCTCACTCCCGTTCATCTCTCTCTCTCTCTCTCTCTCTCTTTCTCTCTCTCTCTCTCCCCTACATGTGCGCGAGCCCGAGCACCCCGGCGGGCTAGGGAGGTGCTTTGGAGTTGCCTTGCTAGCTTGAGTAGATGAGATCTTGAATGCTTGAGCTTTGGTGAAGACAACTAGCTTTTACTCTTTCTCTATCTCTTTCTTCCTTTTCACTTGAGTGAAATAAATTGGGTGGTAAGAGAAGCTCAATTGTTCTTCATGTGCTCCTTAAATAACACTTAACCTCTGGCCAAAATCGGGCTTGGAAAAAGACCAAAAAGCCCCTAGAATCCCTTTAATTCAATGTGTTAGAACTGGCCAACGACTAGTTTTCTGCCAGAGCTTCACAAAACCACTCAGTCTACTGAGTTCAGCTCAGTCAACTGAGATGGGCTTCTCATCTTTTCTGAGTTCTCTAGAAGTGCCCCCAAAGTCGACTGAGTTGAGCGTCGACTGTGTTCTCCTATTCAGAACGACTCAGTCAACTGAGCTCTACTAAGTCGACTGAGTGTCTAGGGTTTCCCTTGGGCACTGTTCGTGACACTGCTCAGTCGGCTGAGTCCAACTTAGTCGACTGAGTTGCCATTTGTTCTGCTTTTCTCTTGTGACTCTTGAAGCTTGATCAACTTTGGTTTTTCTCCTTTTTCTTGATACATGTATCTTAGTACTCTCATACAGACACATAACAGTATAGTTGAATGAACGAACATGGAGTATACAAGATTTTTATAATTTAAGCAAACATGAAAGATTTTCAATTACTAAAACGAATTGTTTTCATTATCATCAAAACAAATATTTTCGATAAAAACTTGTGAGATCCAACAGGTGACATCTGTAAGGGTTTCCGCTACCAGCACCAAGATGCCCTCGCAAGTGTGCTTCGATCAGCATCTCCGCCAACAAGGCCGTGGTTAACAAGTGTCACTGAATCCTCATCAGTTGCGAGCACCATTGCAGACGATGGAGGAAGAGCCCAGATTGGGTTGACCTCTATTAAACTAAGAATGAGCTTTTCTTGGGTTGGGTCCATTGGGGTTTCAGAATGAAATTTGCAGACTCTTGTGTTGCAAGTGTTTCCCTCGTTGTGAAGTGAACGAGATAAAATGATTACGAGAAGAGGTTGAAGGAGAGCTCTGGTCTTCTTGTTGACATTGTGCCTATTCATTGGTCTTGTCCAAAGATCTCATTCATTCCTCATTGTATTCAATTTGGCTAAATGGGAGGAAAAGACGCAGTGCCTATATGCATCAAGGACAAAACCAAGGTAAATATATATTTAGTTAGAATCTTGCCTTGTTAGGAAATTCTTGTAATAATGTTCCAAGTAATCCTAAGTTATATAATAATTGATTAATTACCAGTGATGGTAAAGGGTCATTTAGAATCTTGAATGGATTACTATATGGATGATATTTTTCTTATAATTAAGAGGGTTATGAGTAAATGGACCGGATCTAGAGCGTCAACTTTGAGGATGAGTTGGAAGTGCAACAATCGTGGAGGAACTTGGACTTGTATAATCATCGATTCGAGGTGAGTGAGTAATCATCACGACAAGTGAGCCGCACGTCAGACAGACCGCGCGCAGACTTCGCTTGGTGACGATGCGCAAGGTGCTCGATGAAATGTCGGGCGCGTACCGACACACGCAAACACAGTTGTGAGAGCTACTACGAAAGCAAGGTAACAAATTCATTATCACGACTATAAAAGTTTACACGCGTAAATAATATAGGTTACTAATAGAAGCTAAATTTGTTTACAATGCGATGTCGTGTCGAGCACTGAGTCGAAATCGGACGCGTGATCCGAACGAACAAAGAGTCGCAATCAACGGATGCAGCCTAGTGGGTCCTGCGTCTCCCTCCATCTCTATGCATGAAACAACGAAACCTATCATTTGAGCATGGTGGGTCCCACAATCACATTCCCTTCTCTCTGTAACCTATGCGAGCCATCCAAGTCATGCGAATAACAGCAATTGTTGCCGCCGTGTAGAGTGCAGACGGAAAGACAAGGGTATTTTGGTCCAAATAATATGAAAAAAAAAATCAGAAATGTCTGTTTTCTTTCACACTCTAAGACTAATGTATCAAGGGTTTAAATGGTACAGTTGTACTCAATTTGCTCCAGTTTAATTATACCTGGTTCTCCCAAAACCTAGCATCTCCAAGAACATGCTGATAAGCAAGTCACAAAAGTGGAGTAATCTTCAGATAGCCGTTTCCATCTCAGAAGACCCTGAGTCAATCTGCAAACAAATTAACCCAAAAACAAAGAAAACTTAATCTGCAACTGGTATAACAAGTGAACAAGGAAAATGCGGCCCAGTTACCTACATTAACCTGTAACTGGTATCACTAGCGAACTAGAGAAATTTAGGAGTAATATTTAATAACTGGAAATAAACAGCTGAAAGAAAAATGAAACTAGTTAAAGAATGTGTGCCCAAGTAACTTAGAACACATCAAATATATCACATAGGATCTACATGTTAACTTCTATGAAATTCCTCACAACATATACATCATGAAGGACAAAGAACAACCATAAATTAATATTGTCTAAGTGAGATACAAGAAACTGCTAATGATGCCTCCACTGTAACTCAAAAGCACTCGTAAAATAAAACACAAGGATATGCATGAGAATTCTGCAGACGGCATGTTCATGTATAAGTTATAGAATATAACTACTAACTAAAAAGCACCTTCAAAGTATAGTAAATAGCAAACATGAAAAGTTGCCATCCACAGTCTCAAACCAAATGCTGAAAATATTATTCACAGAAATAACAATATGCATGTTAAGATATTTTGGGTACAAAGTTCTCATAGCATAAATTATAAATTTGACTCAGAAAGTAAATATACTGTATTAGAACTGAAGGAGAAAGGATAAGGCTCCAATTATATATTTCAATGTAAAAAGTGTGACAATTGTACTGTGAATCTGTGATGCATTCGCGAACACTTACTGATTATCAGTAGTACATGGATCTCCACTCATGTGCCACTGCAAGTAATTGCAGAAACTCTAATACTTATACCGATCCATGTACTACTCATAATCAGTAAGTGTTCGCGAATACATCACAGATTCATGTACTTCCTTCTTGATGAATCTCCACTCATGTGCTACTGTAAGTAATTGCAGAAACTCTAATACGTATACCAACACTCGTACAAGATTCATGTGGTATATCTTCCCACTTACACTGACTTCAGCCCATAATTCTTCTCCCCCTTCAATTACATTAGCCAGCTTCTACACTGCGACTGTCCTCTTATCATCTAACACCCCTTTGTATACAATCCCTGAGCCTCCTCAGCCAAGTTCCTCTTTGAAATTTCCTGTTGCCTTTTTGAGCTCTTTGTATGTGAACCTTCTGAACTGACTGGATATCTTGTAACATTCCTCGAGTGATGTTGGCTTCTTACCTCTCCTGAAAAGAAACAACCAACCTGATGCCATAAACAAGAACTTTGTGAATCCAAATGCCCCCACGAACCAATAGAAATGAGCCCATCTTGTCTTACCATCCTTGCTTTGATACACCTGCAAAGGTTTATGACTACTCTCTCTTGGTTTCACAATACTTCTGGAAATTTTCAGATACATGATGCGTGAAATACCTGGAGTGGCTCCAAATGGGAGAAAGAACAATGAATAGGAAAGATGTGATGAGAAGAAAACTAATTACTCCATGATGCATTCATCACATTTGGTTAATTATAGTTAGAATCTTTATCTTGTCTTAATTCTTGTGCTTTTTCCTAAAACACCAATTAGAAAAAACAGAGGGAGTAATATTTAAACATATTGATTTTGTCTGATATGGACATGGATCCAAGTGACCTATGATACACTTTAATATTTGGGTGTAAAATGTTGTCTTAGAAGCTCTTTGTGGTTGGGTATGATCAAAACAAGCATACCAGTGTATCCCCATTGCCTCCACCACTTGTATCAAGAGAGCCATGCCAACGACCTTTCAGTTCTGCTAAAGCAGGAAGGCTGATATCTTCAAGAATATTTTCATCCATCAAATTGTAGTAATTTAGTATTTCCTGAAATTTTAAGCTCATTGTCAGTTATAAGAATGAACTTAGTGAATTGGAAGTGCTATTAAATATAGGACAATCAGTAAGCATACAATTTTTTCAGGAATTTGCTCTGAATAGCTAATTTTAAAATAATAAGTTATTGAATTTCTTCTAAGAAAAAACCAAAAAGCTAAATCAATCTATTATACCAAATACCTCAAGCTGGCTTTGGAGGCTGTCAGAAAAACACCCAATGGATTGCAAACTTTGCATAAAAAGATCGTGCAAAAAGATACCACAACCATGTAAGGAATTACACAGAGAACATGGAAGACATAAAAAGTATAGCATTTCGGAAGCCAACTCAGGGAAACTTAACGAAAAGGTGACAGATTCTAACTTTGAGAAAGGATTCAGGTTACATGGACCTTAAATTAGTATTACATAGTATTACACGACTCTGTTTTTGTAATGATCTGTAGATTTCATTAGCTTATTTGAAGGAAACTGGTGAGAAAACACAGCATGGATGAATAGTCCATGAAAATATTGAAATGGGTCAACTTCAGACCACAACACCAACCTCATAGTTTTCATAAATTCAGTCTCCACCATTTCGTGGGATGACAAAGAAAGTTGCCTGCTATCTTTGTCAATTATGCATAGAGACAAGTTTTCACCACATAAAAAGATCTGGTTTCATCAAGCTGTTAATCATTAATCTGATACGAAAGGAACTCATGTTTTACTAATCTTGATAGATGTCGAACCTAAAGAAAAGGTTAATTCAATATCAGGTAGACCGGAACTGAAAGAAATATCATTTCGCAAGGTGGTAGCTGCATTTCATACTTCAGTAGTTGCTGAATTTCTGGTTCTGCATTTTCAGTGCTTAAATAACTGAAGAACATCCCAAGACAGAGAAAAGTGATCTGGTACAACTGACAAGGGCTAAACTATTCATGCCACTAAAGATTTGCTCAAAGGTATGCACTTGAAGCTCTTTTAGGTATTCTTGCAAATATTATGTCACTATTGCATTCATTTGAGTACATAATTACTTCACTTGATGCATGAATTCGCAAAGTTTCAATTGTTTACCAGAAAATCAAAATATTGTTGGTTGTCAGCTTCCTAGTACAATTCTATAGATTCTGGCCAAGTTGAAAAGAAAAGGAGAACCGAGAACAGAAGCTGACTATCGAAAAATGGGATTTGTTCAAAGTGCTTAATCTTAATATCTATTATATTTTATTTCATGTTATAAAACTGAGACCTTAAGCTGAAAAATAAGCCATGACAGTGGGCTATACACATCAGGTCTAACCCAACCCAAAATTACTGAAATATGTCTGGAAGCACAGTTGATTCAACCATTGCAGTGAGGCGCAAAAGGCTTGTGACAAAGGCGCATGCTCTTTTGGAGCGCTCCCTATAATTTATATTTCTAACTTAAACCCTTCTTTATCTAACATACTTAGATACACTAATTTTCAGTCCATAGATGGAAATAGGCAAAGGGGAAACTTTTCAGAGTATGGATAGTTTTTGATTGAATTAAGAAACTAAACTACAGAGACATAGCAGTAAATAACAATGATTGACAACTCACAGCTAAGTGAAAGCCATCAAGTTGGAAGGGGCTCTGAAAGTGGATCAAGCCATATAGACAAGTACTTTATAACATTTAGGCCCTAGAACTCAGCAAGAAGGAGAGCATGCTGACTTATAGACAGTTTAAGCCCACCATCCCAGTCGCTCCATGAATAAAGCATCCAATAACAATATCAGTTATAATCCTTGAATTTATTAAAGTAGAATGTTCCATTGGAGGTTTTATGATGCGTAGAGACTCCAATATCTAATCCGGTTTACGGGACTTTAAAAAAAACTGAAATTTAGACTCAATTAGAAATCATATTTTGACATGTTGGTTGCCGTGTGTGTGTGTGTGTGTGTGCATATCGTGATTAGTAGGCTGCAGATTCAAGAAATACATATGAGAATGTGAACAATATGTCATAGCTACTGCAAATTTTAATTGTCAGGAGTACCGGGTGTAACTCAGTGGTCGAAAGAGTTAGCAACTTGGCATGGAGTTCCAAATTCAAATCCAACTACTGTTTACGTTTCCGAAAGTTTAATTTGTCGAAGCAGTTGTTGACCTTACATGTAATGTAGGCCATTGCTGACTGTGCAATTTTCCACAAGGGCCGTAATATGATCAATTACACGTGAGCGCACACACAGAGGAAATGGTGAAGATACAGTTACCTTTGATCTAGAACGAACATCTGGATCTGTGCTTCGAGAAAGAAGCCTAGCCAGAGGAAGCATCTCAGAAACTTCAGCACCAGGAACTTCGAGTCTTAAACGCCATCTTCCATTGAAGAGATCACACTACTAAGATGTCCAGCCATTGAATTTTGATACAAACCCTCTCTCTTCTTATCTGCAGAATATCTATCACCCATTCCAGGCAATACATATTCTCCTTGGAGCTCATAACGGCTGGTAGCTTGCTCCAGAACAATTTTCTCAACTGTGATCTAATTATTGCAAAACATGTATTAAGATATCCTCGAAGGTCAGAAAAAGTGTAGAGTTCTGTATTATGTTTTTGCAGAAAAGTAATAGAAAAATTGAGAAAAACACACATGGAAGAGTAGATAACACTAACAGAACTTGAGTAAACAAAAGGTTTCCCTAATAACACTTGATGTGACATACTTTGCTGCATGTGTCCCTGGTGCTATGCAGCTGGCAATGGCGAATTTGACCATATAGCTTCAAACCAGGTAACTATTACTTCTACAATAATTTTTAGTCTCCTAAAAGGCTAGAACCTAAGGTAATTAAATTTTACAGTTACTATAAATCATTTTAGATATACGGATGGGATGTATCTGCATGACTAATTCTGAGTTGTTTGTTAGACTGGTCATAAAAAGGTCAATAATAGAAGTGAGTAGGTCACACAAGCGCCTAGAATACTTATTGTGATTAGGTAAACTCGTATGATTATTGATTCCTTGAGTCAACAGGTTGTTGAATTGGTGGGTGAGACTTGATAATAAGCATAAACCTGTATTTGTTTATAATCAATCAAATATTTGTGGACATTCATTTGATTATATCCAAATTAAGAGATTGGATGTTGTCAACAACCTGTCTAAACCATGGTGTTTAGGCATTGCATGATATGATTGGAGAAAAAAAATTTACATGAAAGAGGAGATTACTTATGAAATGAATGATTTTTCTCAAAGAATTACTTCTCCTAACTTGTCTTATTTATTGCAAACATGTCTAAGGACAAAATGTATAGGCTCCACCTCGTTTATAACTTTATATTAGAGGCATCTACACTCTAGAGTTGGTTCTCCGTAAAATCCAGTGATTGTAAGGGGTGGCGGTGGTGGTGACTGGTGAGCATACAAAAAGAATTTGTTAAAAATTCATTCAATCAGTCAGTCGTATATATAAGGAAAATAATGCTGAATTTGTCAGAAAGTCCGCAAGGTTGTCTTGGAGTCAGTCAAAATGAACCAGGATAGATTTGGCCAATACTAGCTAAGTGAAGTGATCTCAAGTGGTTCTAATCAAACAACACAAAATCAAATTTGCTTTAAACAATTCTTCCCACACATGGATTGAATTGTGCAAATGTGTCATGTACATGTTACCTACTCTGATCCTTAGCAATCAGAAAAATATGTCAACAGTTAAATAAAAAGGGTGTAAATAGTACTTACAACATCTCCGCTCCAACTAGCAGGCACATCAAGAGCTTCCCCAAGAACTCCACTAAATTTTGGACGGAGCACTGATAATAATCCATGACCCCTACGTTTCTGAAAGTTAAGTTGTAGCTCTGCCTGCACTGCAGTAATTACAGAAAGAAAAACCGAATTATAGCCAAACCATCAAGAACACATTTATACTTCACTATGAAAATTCAACATATTATTAGAAAACTCTTAGTAAGATAACCTGGTGCTACATCAGAATTGAAAGAAAAATCTGAACTGTAAACAGTTGACTAAAAGAAAGTCATTTGTTTACCTAAAGGTATGAAGAAATGGATTGCTACACTATGTTGCATGTTGCATTAAAAGTATTAGTTCGCTCGACATATAGTACGTAATAAGTTTGTATGAACTAACACTATGTTGCATGTTGCATTAAAAGTATTAGTTCGCTCGACATATAGTACGTAATAGGTTTTTATGAACTAACTGTAGCATGTAAAATTGACACTCCCTAACAACAGGTGATATATGAAGGACCTGCGCACTACACACATCCAGGTTGTGGCTTTTCCTGAATCGTGTTTACCAGCATTATCTTTTCTTATTGATGAGATCGATCACCAATTTTTGACTAGACTGAAAGCAGATATCAAAATGAAAAGAATCAGAATCATCGACCAACAGAAAACTTGAAAAAGAAAGAAAAACCATATGCAAACTTAGCCAGACATGCCTAGTCAAAAGAATACACACAACTTGCCCTCAACAGATGTTGGAGCCCCATCCGGAGGCACAGAGCATAGTCTACTAACGAGGACGAGAAGAATTAATGGCCACAGAAAAGACTGATTTCTTAATGATGAAGAGTGGCCTTTATATAGGCCTACAACACTTGCAAACCAAGTAATTCTTGCTTGTAATCGGTATCGGTCAACTAATCCTAGTACTTAATAACCCAAAGTCCTAAAGTCTAGATACAAAGTACTTAATTAACTCTTTAACTCTCACAATTATAATGAAGAGCATGACACTAGTTGAAAGAAAATGATGTCTCATTTCTAAATCTATTAACCATCTAACATCCCCTCGTCACCGACAAATAGCATTTAAAGGAACATGCACACATCTCATACACAATTAATACCACTGGCATTGCAACAATCAAAAAGCAATGTAATCCTTCTTAAAACTATTGTAACCTAACTTCACATCCCATAGTTCCTTTGTATTTTCACGAACATAGGAACAATGAAACTCCTATCTTTCTTTTTTCTCCGTTCGTAGTAAACTCTGATCAACACCTGAAACCTAGGTCAACGATGAGTGGTAATGTGAAAAGTAGAAAATAGAAGATGTAATATTCCACGACTGGGCTCCAGCTTATATTCACGAGTTAAAAGTCTGACAACCTTCACTTTCTTTCAGATGGTTATACATTCAACTACTTAATCCACACCAAACTTAGCCACAAATACTATCATGTAAGTATTACTTGGAACAGCTACTTAATTTACATACACAATATATCCATTACACAATTTAAAAAATGCTCCACAGGTTACAGAATGAAAGTTTGATGATCTCACCCTCTGAATAGTTCCACGCAAAGAAGCAAGCTCCAGTTCATCAAAAGGTAGATTCCGCACCTTTTCACAACAAACTAATCACAATGAGATTTCAAGCAAGTCTCCATATTAAAATATTAATTTATACACATAATACATAGCACAATACCGACACAAAACCAAAATGTTCTGGGAAAAGCTAGAGTAGACACCTCAACATTAGTTGAATGTTCAGGTTGATAACAGAAATTAGCTTTTAGTTGTCCTTTCTGAAGAGATATGGACAACAGTCTCCTGTTTTGCAAGGGGTCTTCCGTACTAAGCCATAATGGACCCATAACCTCCATTGATAGAGATTCATCCAGTCTTCCTGTAGTCTCCAGCTGCGTAAATCATAAATACATTTGAACTGAGAACATTTGAGACAAAGAATAAACAAACACAAGGCGAAAGGGATGAATCTTAAAAGAATAAACTAGTCTCTAATTATATACAAATATTTGTGTCATGTCATCATTGATGTGTTCATAATAACTGATAATCGACAAAATGATCTATCTATTTCTATCAACAAAGTTGTGGGTGAATAACCTTCGCTGCCTGTTGATATGAAGGCTAATGCCCAAGAAATGTTAATCAAAATTTCCACGACAACTATATTAGGCTCTATCAATACTCAAAGTTGGTCTACACCTAATATGGCTGGCAGACAAAGCTTACCCTATCAGGTAACAAGATATACAAGCCAGCATTGGAACCCACCTAAGTACCATATTCCCTCATTCTAACCTATGAACAAAAGTTGGACCAAGGATCTCTGTTGGAAAGCTATTACCTTAAACATTATAGAAGCATCAGGTACCCAATATTTTCACTCAGTTCCGTATATAACTGCTATAGCCATGTAATCTTTGCAGTTAACACTAACATAAGCATGCAGGCATGCCACATCCACATCACTCCAGTAAACTATTAAAACAATGATAATAAATAGTGCCAAAATCATGAATAACATGGAATAGTGGAGAAACCGCAAGTACAGAGAAATCAAACTGTCATACCTTTATAGTGTTGCGGGACATACGCAAAGAACCGGCCAATTGAGGGGCCAACAGAAGTTGGTTAAGTTTGATTCCTGACAGGGAAAGCTCCCCAGAGAGGCATGATTTATCATTAATAGGGAACTTACCATCTTCTGATCTCTCTTCAAGTCCAACTCGTTCTCTTACTGAGCAAAGTTTATGTAGCTCATCAATAAATATACAATGACATGTCACCTTTTACATACTTCACTATTAACAACAATATAGCAGTTTTGTCGCGCCTCAATATGTGTATGTATCGACTTTTGCACCTTAGCACTGAATATAAAACATGATGGAGAAAGAACAAGTCATTGGTTGATCACATTCAACTAAAAATTTACATTATCAGTATAGCGCCTCATGAGCAACGAGCCTAATGCCTCCTACAGGTCCCAAGATTAAGCACTAATGTAAAGTCCATCGTTTTAGGTCCAGTACTGTATCAGTTTTGGTCACGCACATTACAGAACTGTAGTTGAGACGCGGTTTTGGCTGAAACGCG
>JAOBAK010342431.1:0-11024 GCA_025212335.1 Chlorophytum comosum
GTGATACCATATCCATGTACGACAGTGAGCTCAATGTTAGGTTTGGAAAGTGAATTCATATGGTTTTAGGTGTGATAGGTGAACAATAAAATGGTTAAATTTTATGCTATAAATATTCGCGTCGGTTCAGTTGACCTTAAATTATTTTATATTTTACATTGGGGTAAATTAATACTTTTCTTTGGAACTAATTGATTTTCTAATATGATGTTATTATTCTAAGTAATATTTAGAACAACTTAATTCATCTGACTATATCTAAGATTATAGTACAAAAGCCTACACATTGCTTACTTGGTATATATAGGGAATTAGTGTTGTAAACTATTAAATACACAAATAATTAGGATTAGTCTTTTGGAAAATTATCTACATCGACTATAGGTCTTTGAGAACCTATCTAATTCTTGAAAGTTCCTCAAAATATATTTTGTCTTTCCATAAGAGTTGTAAAAATACAAGGAGCTTTAAAAAGTGCGTGTGGCGCGTCCAATCAGCATTCATGGGACACCACACAACGAGCAAAGTGACCCAAAAAAAAACTGACTACCAATTGGGCCTCTCTCTCTCTTTTTAAGGTACATTTTCATTTTCTTAGAAAATGTTATCTGAAATTGCACATCGCATCACTTTAGAAAAAAGGAAAAGGACAATGCTATATAGCTCCAAATTTTGGAAGCACCAAAAAGAAAAAGAAGTTAAATCTATCCACGTGAGTAGGCAAACAAAACCACACAATCAGTAGCTAACACTTAACAGTGTCAAGAACGCTCATACCACCCTGACAAGAACAAAAGGTTGTTCATCTTCATGATGAAATCAGCCCTGTTCTTAGGAAGGAGGAAGCCGCCCCTGCAAAAGGAAGGAAAGCAAGATTTGCTTTGAGCGTTGGCTAGTCAGTAAAGTACAGCCACATTTTAACTGAAATTTAAAAGAAGATTTGCACACTCAAATGAAACTCCTCTTTGATTATTACCTTTTATACGCCTCCAGTAACAAATAAGATAAGAAAACAGGTGAACTTAAAAAGTAACAGAAAAGAAGCTTGTTTGTGTTTCTTAAAACTACTATCATCATAATTTCATCAGCACCTTTACATTTTCACATCCATCTGTAACAAAATAAAAACCAAAAGCTAACTTTCAGCTAAATATACCTTCACTGCACTTAAAGAGCAGTGCAGCAGTTGGAAGCTGACACAAAAACAAACTCACACTGTTCTAATCATCATCCTGTATGTACACAAGACTATCTTGATCAGGAGGTGGAACTACCTTTCTGCCAACAAAAACTATATCTGTCTTGCTTCCCTCAACCTGCAAGGAGTGATCAACAGCAACTGGTACTCTATCTTTCATTTTCTCGAGCTTTTCCTTCTTTCTTCTCTCCGTTCTCTTGTTAACCAACGGTGTTATGTCTTTGTCAGACTCCTCGTCATCTCCGTACATAGCATACATCTGACTGCTCGAACTGGTTTCAATTTGACTTTTAGGTACAAGTTGATTTATGACACAGACAGAGTCTTGCGGTCCCTTGAGTTTGAGAAAGGTTTCCTGCGTTGGGTAATTTGGCTTTACTGCTGCCGTCGTTCTTGGTTTTTGGGGGATGCTGAGATCTAATGCAAGATTGGCTTCTGGTTTTAGAGGTGTGGATCCTGTTTCCTTCTTTATGAAATTTCCGACATTGCAAATGGGAGACTTTGCTCCCGAGATCCTATGGGCATCATGAGTTATAGTAGGCTTCTTTGAACTAGGAAAGTCTACCATTTCTTTGACGCTTTGTGATCTTCTTTTAGTCTGACTTGTCCTGCGAGATAATTGCTTTGCCTTGGCTCCATCATCCTCTTGCTCAGCTGAAATCCACAGAGAAATATCTGTAGCACATTAAGAGACAAAATGTTGCACACATAGATGCTCATGTATGTGTTTGTATTCATATATACCTAACACCCAACATGTATAAGTACACATATATTTGTATACATGCATGAATGTGTTTGTGCATGCGGACGTGCAGCAAACAGTGAGAGCAGAAAAGGTGAGCAGTACTCTTTTAGTACTCTTAAAATCAAACCTTTCAGGGCCCTCGTTTTGTCTTGAGCCCTCATTTTGTCTTTGCGCGCTGGTTTTATAGTTGTCTGTGTAAATATACCATCACATAGAATTTTGTTGTCTGCAGATAACAAGAGAAGAAAAGTCGGGTAGGAAAATAGCAGGTCAGTTGTCAAGTTGCGACTACTCTCTTGCTAAAATTCTGAATGAATAACATGAAGCTGAGACGCACATTCTTGCTTAAAATCCCTGATCATAAATAACATAATACTAGCATATATGATATCATAGGAGTAGTGGATATACCAGATCAGTCTAATTAGCCAGCATGTTGGATTTTAACACAAAAATTATCTTGCATTAAGTAATTATGCATCATCCTAAAGGCTTGTTTCCCATATGACAACTAACTAGCTAATGTCATCAGAACTTTCAACTAATTCTTTTAAATCCAGGCCCAAGTAAAGAGGCTTAGTTCTAACAATGTTTCTTGATAATGTAGACAACACGCCAGGCTTGACAGCAAAAAGTAAAGTCGTCCTTATAATATTTTGCATAACTGTATAAGATGAATGGTGATGCTTATGACCCACCTTTTCATTCGATATGTCATTTTGATGAGGAATGTTGAATTTCAAGTTTTCAACCTCAAATACAAGTGTAGTTAAAATCTTATCCTTTTCATTTCCCCCATATCATATATGTATAGATTCTCATAATAAAAGACAGCTATTCAAATTATAAGGAAGATGAGCTCTCAAAGTAAATAACCAAAGCATATAGTTTCTTCTTATACGATAAATGAATAGGGCTTTTGAGTTTGAGGTCCTCTACAAAAAAGGGAAAAAGTAAGTGAACAGCGAAATTAGAGGGATAGCCAGCTTCTCAAATGAAATGCACCCTCTTCTTGTCCATCTCTTCTTAGGGAGTTAAATAGGAAAATGTGTTATCATATCTTATGCCTCTATTAGCAAAATTAGAGTGGACTTTGAAGGCTTCCAAGTCCACTCTGGCCACTCCCTGAAGATAATCATCTGCCCCACCAAACATATTGAGTTTGAGCGAACATACTGAGTTTGAGCGCACACGTGATCTGACGGAATCACTCAATTATGAAATATAATCTGTCATGGAGATTTAAAGGTTTCACATTCTTGAGGCATATTCTGAGTGGACTCGAGGTGTCCCATAATCTGGCCTCTATTGCAAGCATAAAATCAATAGTTTTTCAACCCGATGTGATTAACAATATATTCCTTCTTTCAATGCTCTATTGGCAGAGTAGGGAAACTATAGCCATCCCTTTCTTAGGTGTCCTCTTACATTTTTTCTATTCTATTATTGAAGGGTAGGTGTCACTCTGCCTTGATCATTTATGATCTTGTCAATGAAGCTACTCCAAGCAAATGCACTATTTTCCCTATCTTATCTCTTTATTGTTTTCACAATAGTGCAAAAAGTAAATTAATAGGAAAGGAAGAATATAGGCTTGACATTGTATGAAATCACATACTATCTATTCAAGGAATTATATTCTTTATACCTTATGGGAGGTAGTGTGTAAGCCCTTTTCTTGTTCCTATTTTGATTAGTGGTTTTTGCTATGATCATGATGCAAAATGTGAACATGCAGAACTGTGGCAAGTTTATAATTCTGCATCCACAATTCATTTTATAAAAGTAACCACTTTGGACATATCTCGCAAGTCTTTCCCAAAATGTAACTAAGTGACCGTGTTAACATGTGTGAAATGTACTCAAGTGTAGACCAAATGATGAAATATTCTACCCTGTAAAGGCAAAACCAAATGTCAGCGGACCTTCATAATACCTGGGTCGACATGGGTCGACACTGTCACTTGGTCATTAAGTAACCGCCCTGTTTTAAAGGCAACATTCACTTGTTCCATGATTTACCAATAAAATGAGTCACACGTTCATGTGATTTGGTCCGCCTTTACTACCAACCTTGTTTTCCTAATATAGATTCACTCGGCAGCAACAACTTATCTAAATATGACTTCATATATCTTCCTGCAATACAATAGGTTTTCTAGGTAAGGGACATGCACCTCCTATTTCAAATTGTTTCACTTATTTAATTTAAGTTATTGCTGAAAATAGCAGCTGACCCCAAATAGCAGGATTAATTGCTTCCTGTTGTTGGGGATGTAATGTGGGAATTAGTACAGTAAACTTGTATTACATGCAACTCACTGCTATGAAACCTGTATAAAGTATAAGTGGAACAAATAAAAGATTTGAATATAAAACACAAGAATCTCAACAACACTTCAAGAAAGAAAATGATAGATGATAAGTAGAATATCTTTTTGAAGATATAATGCTAGCTGATCAAAGCAACATTTAATAAGCAAATAGCCCTAGAGAGATCAAGACTTTAAATTCAAACAAGTTTCAATTATAGGGCTAAAATATGAACCGAGCTACTGCAGCTCGTTTAAGATTCGACACAACAAATATGATGCATGGGTCGGGTTCGGAAAAAAATACAGCCAAATCTGGCATCCATTTACTACCGGTAACTTTTGCGGGCCAAATCTTGGGAAAATTACACGCTCATTACTGTACACACTTGAGATGAATCCATATTGGATTCGAATCCGAGCTCAGAACCCTTTAAAAGTCCAACCCGATTTCGTGTTATTGTGAGAGTTGAACAAGGGCATTATGGATCATTTCAACCTTTGTATGGAAGGTGATAATTTAACCCTAACCTTCAGTAATCTCTTTGTGGCCACCTCCTCATCGTGTTCCCTCCATTCTCTTGTACGCCCATTCCTCATGTTGTTCTATCGTATTTTCTCTTTTAATC
Source organism: Chlorophytum comosum (assembly GCA_025212335.1). Lineage (NCBI taxonomy): Eukaryota > Viridiplantae > Streptophyta > Magnoliopsida > Asparagales > Asparagaceae > Chlorophytum > Chlorophytum comosum. The sequence goes on from JAOBAK010342431.1 coordinate 4,888, forward strand.
CCCTTATTCTTTGATCTTGAAGCCACAATCACAGCTTTCATAAGCTTATGAACATCCACTCAAGACCCCATCTGGCTTGTCCTCTGCAATTGCTTGGAAGGAACACAAGTCTATTCACGTGTCTGAAATGCACCTTTGTGCCATGTCATAAGGAAGTGCACCAAAGTTTCTATTTTGATGATGCCGACCCACATGAAGACAAGTGGAGCCAATGTCCATGGTCCTACAGGTTCATATTCCATCAAAGAAAAATTTTAACGCCATTCTCTCCCCGCTCTCTTTTCTTTATCCAACCAATGTTAATATATATAGTGCGGCTTTGCTTAGAGAGGGGAGACCACAAGATATCTATGAGTAACAACTTTGGTTGTTTTGTTGTTATGTGGCTTTGCCTCTTATTTTGTAACATACATCACAACAAAAGTTGTTGCAAGGAGGAAAAAAAGTAAGGCCAAAGTCTTTCATTACTGAGTTCACTGGCTAAATTAAGAATTTACCCTTAACGAGGATAACAAAAAGACTAAAACAACCAATACATGTAATATTGATAAGTTTTGAACTGTACACCACCCTGCAACACTAAGTTTACTAGCTATATTGAGAACTAAACTATGTCACAAGTACAGGTCATATGCTAAGTAGCAACACACAAGAGCAAGCGATCAAAACTATAATCCTTTTAAACACAAGGAAGTTGCTATTATGTGAAACAAGTTTGTGTACTTCTATGACCATCCCCTAACACCTGTTAATGATAGTCAAATTAGAAACTCATAGAACACTTCATCATAATTTGAAACTATTTGGTCCAAATAGGAGCTATTGGTTTTCAGTACCAATATATAAAATACCTTTGTAAAAGAATCACAAAAATCAGATGTTTAGGTATTAACTATACTATATGCCATGTGTCATGTCCATAGAAACCAAATAAAATATTGTCAATATAAATGAATTGTTTGTAATAATCCATACTTCAAGTTAGTTTTTGTTTCTCGAATTCGTTTGAACATTTATGTAATGTTTGTGCCCATGGCTTTTGGATTGGAATGCTTAGATGTGTGTTATCATTAAATAGTTAGTGCTAGCATTATGTATACTTAGATGTGAAACCAGAGTTAGTTATATTGTATACATGTAATTCTGTTTCCAAAAGTGAATCTTCATCAAATATGCCATGTGGATATATAGTACTTTTGGCTAAATCACATTAAGCATGATATATTCTAATGATCTTGTGTGCTAGAGGTTATTTAATTTCATTGACCTCTCATAAGTGGTACCAGAACTAATTTCAAACTGTAGCAAGATTTTTGCAACTTGAAAATATTGCTTAAATTAATGACCTGCAAGGTAAGGTCGTTGAAAGCAAGATTGAGCTTAAAACATGATGTAAGGTGGATTTGTAGCAGATGGATAAATGAAGATTATGACAGTGCATAAGAAAAAAGCTCAGTAAGACTACAGTGATTACATGAAGAAAGTGGCTGAAGAGTATACGGTATTGAAAGATTGATCATAACCTACGAATGATGAAAGTTGCAACAACATGAAGGAGTTATAAAATTGAAGGTGTAATTTATTTTTTCCCTGAAAACGGGTCCTTTAACTGAAAAGACATCACAGAGCATGCATAAGCTAGTGGTATCACTAATGAAAGTCCAGATCTAGCATATGAAAAATGCAAGAAAAACAGTGACAAGGAATGATGTCGACGAATAACAAAGGTTTATTCAAGCATGGATTGAGGAATGTACTTCCGGGTAATTCACAAGGTCAACTCTAAATTTTTCACTATTTTCAGAACCTATAGAGGATGTGAACCTAGGGATTTCTACTGTTTGCAGCAAGTTCTCTACAAATCAGTGAGGGGCTGATGCGGATGATATAAACACAATGGTGAATGTGGATCAAAGGGATCTTTACTTATGTGAAAGGCACAAAATTCAACTAGTAACAAGCTATCACGTCACTGAAATCACATCACAACTGGTGGATTTAAAAGGTATGTGAGCACCAAGATCAAGGCAAGGTGATGAAAAGATAGTGAGAATCTAGAGTTGATGTTGATTAAAAAAATTTATGTCTTTGCAATGGTTGATAAATTATAGAAGTTATGTGAAGGATATTGGTCCAGATAGAGAAAACACAATAATCGGGCATTAGGACTGAGGCAATGAGCATCAGAAGGTTATAATGCTGCAACGGGTGTACACTAGCATTATAAAGAATTTCTTCTATATAAGATAAGGAGTACTGATGTGAGATTTGTGTGATTTAATCTTGGCTTCAAAGGAGGTCACATGTTAATGAGTGCTTATGTAATTGCCATAGTGAATTACACACCAATAATGCCAATGGTTGTATGCTAGAATTGACCGAATCATGTTTAATATAGCATTTTTTCCTTCCCAATTTGATATTTTGACTCGTGCGCTCTTGGTAATTATTGCATGTTGTATAAAGATCTTAGCATTCCCTCTGAGTGACTACCTCTCTCTTCCAAAAGAAAATATTACCCAACTGAGATCACCTCGGTTTAAAGAAAAATTATCAGAGCATACAAGTATAAGGTATATAGAAAGATGCAAAATGTAGGAAAAGCAAATCTGAAACCAAATTTAACTAAAATATTATTTTGGTAAGCTGAAGTCAGTACCAATTGCAACTATTAGATCTCAGTTCAATCATAACTAATTTAATGAAGAAAACAGAATATACAGAAAGCTTTAAAATATTGTATCTTATGTGACCAATATCCAGGTTTCCAAGATGGCTTAAGAGACAAAAAGCTTCCACAGTGTCGCTTTCAGAAAAGTACCATGAATTGAATTGCATTTCAGAAAAGTAATATCTCGAGCTCTAATCTGTACTCACCTGTGCCAGTGGCATGACTTGCTCCCACAATTATAGTCAATCATATTATTAACACAGTCATTAGCTGATGGTTCTCTTGATGCCACAACCATCTCTCCACAAGTTGTACACTGGCCAAAACTACAGTGTTAGTTACATGATTATATAAAGGTTCCCAAGCTATAACAGTTTCATAACATGAGTTCTGTAAAATTTTCACAAATATGTAAAGATAATAAGTTACCGTCCAGTATTGGCTTCCACTATTATCAACTCTCTTCCGAAGATCATGGGAGAAGGTGATATTGTAGCCACCAGCAGGTCTCTGAAGGAAAAGCACAGTAAGAACTTATCTGGTATATTTAACCTGCCTTCCATTCTCTTACTTCTAACTAACCTGAGGATCTGTCTTGTCATTGGAGTTTATCTCATCCATCTTAGTTGAAAAACCAGGGCCGTGATAAGTGTGATAACAAGTGTCAAGTTCAACTATGAACACAATAACAACAATAATGCCATGTGAATCAAACAGTCTCATACCTATGATCTTTCAGGTTTTTTGTAAAATATAAGAACGCGTGAATCATCTCATGTAGCAACGTATTTTTCAGATCAGCAGTAGATCTATGTTTTAACAACGGTTCTGAGAGGCGTATTTCACACCCACCGTCTTCAGGATAAAGGCACATCCCATCAGATCTGCATTATATGCCAATATAAGCTCAATTGCTTACTGCCCGATTATTGTAAAATTTGTAGAATATCTAGTCTTAAATTTTAGAAATGATGAATTCATCCCTATGCATATCATGAAGAATAAGAAGAACTGTTAAGAGGGTTGAATCTAATATTTAGAGAATGTAACAACTCTTACTGGCATTAATTGGACCCAGATAATTGTGAACACGTAAAAGTGATACAAATTGAGAAAAGTAAACATTGCCAAATCCAAACAAAAGCTTGATCATAGGATAGTAGAAAGGCTAATTACTTGGGACAAATCATCCATAAAGTATACATCATTCATAGTTCTAGTTGCATACATTAGTCGGGCATGAACAAAGACTTTTCCCAATTATCTCTGACATGAACAAAGACTAGCTTGTTTGTTAACAGTCAATTTAAGGAAACTCTCTCTCTCGTTATACTCATTTTTTGCTAGGGTCCTCTGCTATCAAATTTTTAAACAGAAAATCTATAAAGTAATGCTCCTGATGTTCAAATAAGAACTCAAGCGACAAAAAGAGGTTTCAAATTTGAGAGAAGGAGGGGGTTGAGATCAGACCTAGCAGTGGGAGAGTCGCTCCAGTAGACAATGCAAGCGCTGATTGCATCGTCGAAGTAAAGTGAGTTGTAATGGCAGAAGAGCTCGTGGATGTCCGGGCGTCGCTTCACCGCCGCCCTCTGACCGGCATTGATGTTCACCGCCGATTCCATTTCTCGATGCAAAAATTAAACTAGGGATTTCTTCGTGCAAGAGGGTTTTATTGGCTGATGCTAGCCCACTCACTCTCTCTCTCTCTCTCTCTCTGGCTGTACGACAGTACAAGAAATTTGGTATTTTGTAACCAAAATGTGCAACGAAATACATTTTTCCTGAGAAATGGGCGAACCGGGTGGGTATTGAGTGGGATTTTTCAAAACCCAAACTAAAATGGGTAGGTAATGGACCAACTCAATGACAATTGAGTACCCACTTCCATATATTTGGGTTGAATAATGAATTTTGGGGCTATTCAAGGGATTTTGTTGGACTAACTAATAAATTTTTATTAGCTAATTCGCCAATGAGTTTTTGAGCTACCCAACATATTTTATAATGAAATAGAGAATACAAGGACACATAAGTTCAATGATTAATATTAGATAAACAAACAAGAGTAAAGTAACAACAAAAGGTCTGGGTTAATATAAACATGCTAGTCTTGACATCATAGTCAGATATGCTGTGGGATTTTAAGCCTAAACCCTAGAAGGGTTCTTACTGGGAAATGCAATAACGAATCCTTGACCTCAACAATCGGGGAAAAGGCTCTTCCAAAGCAATATATTAGAATATAAGCAGTGGATCAACACCTGAGGTGTGCGAAAACTACATACCAGGTCTTAACATTTCTTTCATGCTATGGACCCCAAAAAATTGTTGTTGTCTGAAGAACCCTAGATCACATTCCAGAGAATCAGGATAGAAGGATAACATTTGAGAACACATCTTGAAGTGAGATAAGTAATGCATTCCCTTGAAATAACATAAACACTGCGTCCGGGCGCAACAGGCAAAAGGGCATTTAAGAAGGAGATTCTCCGAGCCTCTGAGTCTCCTCATTTTTTAAGCATAATGCACAAGTTAGGTCTCCTACACATCACCTCCTGGACACGTTCCTCTTCCTAAGAATTGCATCCTGAGAGAGAGAATAGCCGAAGGAAATCTTTAACTTTGCTGGAGCTTGGTGCAGTCCTAATAATTCATTAACATGAGAGATTATCAGCGAGGAGTTGATCAATGAATAGGCGGATCTAGGAGAAAGACATTGAAGAATCCGACATTCAAAGAGGCTTGTTGAAGGAGTTGCAAGAATGACCCAACCTCCGCACATTTAGTAAGAGGTATATGACGATAGCACACAGTCAATCGTGGTAACACTCTATCTTCGCATATATAATCAACATAAGTAAGCAACAATCTTTTTATTGCTTGGATCTTAAAGATTAATATACAAAGTACAGGTATAAAACTATTATGCAAGCATGGAGTGGGAATTGAACCGTTGGGGTAATTACAAGACACAAAGCAAGGGTTCCTCTTCACTTTTAGCGAAGCCTTAAGAAATTTTAGACAATAATTTTAGTTATGATATAATTTCTCAATTCAAAATGTTCAAGCCATTTCATGGTTTAAAGTTGATGGCTAATAATGACGGGTAATCATATACCATTTGAAATAACTTTTTATATAGAACGATATACTCCAAACAAATAGTGCTATGTCGTGCAGCGTTGTTTTAGTCTTTATGAAATTACTTCTTGGTAACAGGCAGCAGGAGTAAAACGTCTTCTCTTCTGTGGTGTTGGTTGCCAAGTTCAAGGTACAAACTTTATTTTGATTGTGGTTTGTTCAGAGGCCTTTTGCTTTGGTGTAACTCCCCACTATTTAAATGCAGAGTGATTTCTTAACTGCAGCACTACGATCAGTGGAGAAATATCTGGGTTTGGAAAAGCTGTATGTTCTTGGTACCAATTGTGGTAATTGAAAGTATATTCTTGTCAGTTATTTTTCTTGT
>JAOBAK010343529.1:0-10931 GCA_025212335.1 Chlorophytum comosum
AATGCGTGATATAGTACGAAATAGGGGTCATCAAAAAGTTGAGTAGTATAGGTGATAGTGTAGGAGTAGTAGTATAGTATAGGGCAAACACGGGCCGATCGTGTGTAAATATCTATTTGTCTTTATATGGTCTGTGCACTCTATGCGAGTGTTAAGGATCGGACTGGGTCGTGTGGTTGTGTGAGGCAGAGCCCTACATTCCAGGGCAATGTCAATCATAACATCCCGCTCTACGCATGGCAACGTCGGGCGTTGGCTTCTTGTCAACGGGAGTACTATTGAGAAAGAAAGAGATTATATATGTCATTTAATTCTCCTTAGTTGTCTCTTATTTCGTATAGAGAGAACAGCGCTTTCCCCTTATATATTATATGACATTTCTGCTTCCTGTCTCTAATACTCAAATAGACGGGAAAAGCTAAGAGCAGATCAATCTCTTTGAAATCTCGTATATAATCTCGATCTATTTTAATACGATCTTACTGTAGAAGGACACTTCTATCTATCCCCACTCTAATTCTATTGGAATAATGATTTGACAGGCCCGGTGAGGAAAAAGTCAAATGATCATTGCTTCCCTTTTGTCTTACTCCCTTCCCCGAGAACCAAGACGTATAAGAGCCCCGGGCGGCGCGCAGCCTGCTTTGGACAATGAATGCTATGCTCCACTCTATCGCTCGATCCGAAGCTTGACACTTGGCCAAACAAAAGGGCCAAGTAGATTATTTCTCGTCATCATGGTGAGAGCGTAATTAATTTTTCTTGTAGCCAGCTAGCGCGGAGCTAAGGGCGTAGCGTCGTAAGAAAGTGCCCTCACTTCGCTTTCAGTAGAGATGCTTCGTCTTATATGTCATTAATCACAAGCGTGATTTATCAGAGACAGGAGCTACTGCCCTCGCAACCGGGTATGGGAAAGAAGAAGCGAATCAATTTCGTATAGAGCCCCACTAGGAGTATAGATTTCTGAGCGTGCACCCGGGGAACACTATAATGATTATAAAGCGCAATAATACATGTTCGTTATTAAACAATAATCTTTTGGTGGTCCAAAAAGAGTAGGTGATTTCTCATCCTTTCCATCTGCCTCCAACCGGAACTGATCGATCGCACCACGCGGGGTGCCGTTATGAACTATGTTATTACAGACGAGGTCCTAAACCTTTTGACGATTATTCATCTGCTGGGTCAGATTCGCCTGCTTGCCCGCGGCCAAGACTTTTTCTTCTTTACGAGGCCGGGGGCATCGCCTCTTTCAGATGAGGCCTGTTATCAAGAATATTCGTTATCAACAAAGTCGCTTCGCCTTCTCCCGGCACTAAGTACGTTGTTTCCTAGTGTGAACGAACATCAAGACTTGCGAAGCTGGCAACGAAGTCGCAGCATTATTAGTGCCAGATGACTCCATTGATCCCTCATCTGCGTCCCGTTGGTTCGCCCGCTTTTCCATCTTATGATTCGGGGGATCCAAGGGCTCGTCTGCTTTGTCCTCTTCAGATCGCGCATCCTCCGTCAGAAAGGCGAGACACTTCTTTGCCCGCCTCTTAAGTAACTTCTTGAGTCATGATCATCGCTTCCCTCCTCGTCAGGTTCAACAAGTGGGCATTCTGGATCAATATCTTATGCTTCTCACCCTGGAGCAATAGGCGCTGAAAGCCCTTCTTCACCGCAAGAGAAATGGCAAATTAACGTCATAGATTAGGTTGGGCTAGGCTTTCCGTAGCGATCGGAGGAACCAGAGAATCATCAACCTGCCCGAGCTTCCCCCCTCTTTGCTTTGGTGCGCTTCGTCACCAAGGCGCCGAAGGAGACGCTTGACTTATAGGGCGCCCGATTCTTCTCTTTCTACTTATTCATTTGAATCACTCTTTTCCCGCTATAGAGATCCTTGTTTTCCTTTTATTGATTAGGCGCTGGAAGCCCTCGCACTCTTAGTCTGGTTCACTGTCCCAAGGGATCAAACGATCTCAACTCAACGGTAGGTTGGGCTAGGTTTCATGCGCACGTTTATCCGATGATTGATAAGGCGAGTGCCCTATTAGTCAAGCATGTCTTTCAATGGGCGCGCAAACTCCCTTTTTTATTCCCCCAATCGATCTTCCGTCTCTGTTCCGGGCTTTACCTTTTCCTTTATTTCTCATGGGCTAACGCGCCTTCTTTTTTCGTATGTTAATGACGAACAAAAGAGAACAGCCTTACTGAATTAGGGACAGATGATGACAAGAGGAGCAACAACGACTGAGCCGTCTGATGACAAGAGAACAGATGAGAGTTCTTCTGACAACTTCATACTTATAGGCGGTCGAGTGTGATAAATCACCTGACTTCCTGACGCTCCGCGCCTTGGGAAGGGCCCTTACTTAGCCAAACCAACCCTGTCTCCTTGCGGAAAAGAAAGGGCTTTCAGCGCCTTACGACGATAAGCGGAAGAAGAACGAGTGAATAGGTGTGTTAAGCGAGACCAATAGGGAGATTAAAGATCGGCGAGAGAAGAAAAGAAGAGCCATAGAGAACACGAGCAAGAGGTTATGAAATAAAGGTTATGAAATAAAAGCGTCGTAGGCGTCAGGCGTTTCGTATTTCGAAGTTACGAGAGAAGTGAGGTGATTTATCAGCTATAGAAAGATATAATGTGAACCCCTTTCTCAACAGAGTCAGTATTAGCTGCGAATAGTACGAATGAAGGTTTGTTTTCCGACTAACAAGCGTAAGGCGCTTGCGGTCGAAGAGAGGCAGGAGCAACAATAAGACATCGTGAAGTCAGCTTGTATTAGTAAGGCGCCTTATTGATTAGGGGTGAAAGGCGCTGAATGCCCTATGATCACACATAGGGATGGTGAGTGCTCTTTCTTCTCCTAAAGTAATCTACGAAGCCCTTGAAGATCCTTTATCGTATTAAGTGAGTAGGCCCCACTCCGCGGTAAGGCATACGAACGGGGAAGAGAGAGCCGTGGAGAGTTTTTCGTATACAACAAAACGAAAAATATTGGAAATAATCTAGAGGGGACCTTTAGCTCGGAGACGCTTGCGGACCAGAAGAACAAGTGTGTTAAGCTGATAGAGTCGACCTTGGGGGCTACGAACGTCACTTTGTTTACCCGGGAAGAAGCAGCAGTATGCAAGAGGTGATTTATCAGAGGTGATTTATCATAGGCGATTTATCGTAGGCGATTTATCGTAGGCGTCAGGCGTTTCGTATATTGATGACGAGCAAGATCATACTTAAGAGGATAGTTTTAGGGCACTATTTGACGGTGAAGAGATGGTATGCTGATTTCCGCCCTTCGGATGATGTTATTGACTCTACTGCGGTTTGGGTTCGATTTTCCGGGCTACCTATCAAGTATTATAGTAACAGGGTTCTGATGTCCATGGCTAACACCTTGGGGAAAGCCATTAAGGTGGATCATAATACGAGGTTTGCTGCGAAGGGACGGCCGTGTGGAAGTTGATCTAAATAAACCCCTTGTGCCTTCGACGCCTCCTTCGGACCCTTGATGGTGCTTGGCAACTAGTTGAGTATGAAGGCCTGCCATTGATATGTTTCCAGTGTGGACGTTCGGTTTGACGAACGCCCACACCGAAAACTCATAATGCCCATATCTCGTCCTGAACCTTTACTATATAGGGCTTCGGTATGTCTTCCTCCCGAATCCTCAGCTGGTGATAGCCGGAGCGCAAGTCGATCGTAGAAAAGACACATGCTCCGCGCAACTGATCAAACAGGTCATCAATCCTCGGCAATGGATACTTGTTCTTCACTGTCACTTTATTCAACTGCCTGTAGTTGATGCACAACCTCATCGACCCATCCTTCTTCTTTACGAAGAGAACCGGCGCACCCCACGGTGACACACTTGGCCTAAAAAACCCCTTGTCTGCAAGTCCCTGCAACTGCTCCTTGAGCTCAAGCAACTCCTTTGGTCCTCTATGGAGCCATAGATATCGGCCTTGCCCCGGGCAATAGCTCAATTGTGAAGTCAAACTCCCGCTTCGGCGACAACCCTGGCCTCGGGAAACACATCCGCGTAGTCTCTGAGTACCGGTACATCCTGAATACGAGGTACTCTCACGGTGGTGTCCACAATGTGTGCCAAGAATGCACTACACCCCTGAGACACAAGCCTCCTAGCCTCCAAAGCAGAAATAACATAGGATGGTAGTGCACGGTGCTCACCGACTAGCGATAAATCGCCTTCTCTCCACTTGGTCCTCGCAGTATCACCTCCTTGTTGCAACAATCCACGAGAGCGCAATGTTGCACTAGCCAATCCATCCCCATAATGGCATCAAAGTCTGTCATGCCGATCGGTATCATATCCGCTTCAAAGACAACACCCCCGATCTCCACTGGGCATCCTGGGCTTTCAGCGCCTGGTCCCGAATAATGCGTCCACCCAACGGCGTATGCACAACAATGTTCGGTACCAACGGGACTGAATCACAGCCACACTGCTCGGCAAAGGACTCCTTAATGCGCCGTCCTATCCGCCCCCGAATCAATAAGGACATGAGCGTCTAGGCCAAAGATCCTATTCATAACAATACACACATGCAAACACATCAAGGGAAAGATATCATTACTAGGAACTTAAATCAAGCAGAACTAAGTTCTCACCAGTCACAACACGGTCGTCCTGAGCGGCGTCCTCGTGGGTCAAATGATAGACGCGTGCCTGCGGCATCTGCTGCGCACTAGTGCCTGCCCTGGCTGAGGAAGACCCCGCGCCTCCACGCCGCTCACCTGATAAATCACCTCGCCTATCGGTGAAGCGTCCTCCCCTAATTACTAGTTAGGGCCACCTCCTCTATCTGCTACTATCACCATTCTCGCCCCCTTACGGACACAAAGCTGTCTTTACGACACCGAAATAGGGGTTGGGATGGGGGGTCGAAGTCAAGGTTGTGTATTTCACATTAGTGTTGGATTTGATGCATGATAGCGGGGGGTTGATAATGATAATAGGGAATTTTTGAAAGAATCACCGGTTGATGCAGAAAAAGTGGTTCTTGTTGTTCCTTATGAGGTCTTGGCTGATGACGCGTGCACATCACCTTGTAAGGAATAAAGCAAAGATGCTTAGCAACGAATCGGAGATCTTTTCACTGCCTTCCTTTGTGCATAGCCCTTGGCCTTAATTTCTAGGGGTGTTCTTTTCTTAGGAATGTTCTTCAACTCAGCTTGTTCGTAATTAAACGAGTAGGGCGGCTCAGCCATAAATGGGGTTCCCTTTCACTTTCTCCGGGGAGTGAGTGAACTGATCGAGGCGAAGTTGCTTCATCATATGCGATGATCGAGGTGGTGAGGTAGCCATTAGTCCAACTAGCTTAGCTTCTGTGAAGGAGCAATGCAGTTGATTGAAAGTCATGGTACGTCTCGTCAGATTATCATTAGTCCCGAGTAGTTTGGTGTCTTGTGATCTCAGATGTGCCGGGTTTCTTATTAGAAAGACACGCGTCCTTTAGTCCCCATTCTATCTCCCATGGAGCTGAAGGGGCAGTACTTAAGCGGACACAGTAACAGAATGATCTCCTGCCGTCGATGATCTGCCCCCTCGGCAACACGGGTAATAGCTCTCCTCGTATTCACTATATTACGCTTTGTCTCACTACACGTCTTACTGATTCTCCTCACTCGCCCCCGGCACTCTCCCTCTTCCTTCTTTCCCTTTGGTTAGCCCACGGAGCGGTAGGAATAATGAGATGATTTGGCATATGTTGATGGCCTACAGAAAAACTGCTGTAAATCTACCCCTGGGAACTACTACTGCGCCAAGCCAGTATTCAATTAGTTCGGACTTGTGCCTTTATGGGAGATGGGCCTCACACTCTAAGACCCCCGCCTTTCGTCGACGTGCCGGAGTTCCTACGGTTAGGCATGAAATCTTTCCGCATCAGAATCGTAGAGAGTAGTATCTCGTGGCCCGGACGAACCAATAGACTAAAAGCAGACGGGAAGGCATCATTTCATGCCCGCCGCAAGGGGGGATTCATTATCTTCATGATCTCCTTCATAAGGTCTTTAAAGATAAGGGAATTTCGGACTCACTTCCTCCTTTGAAATGCGCCAACCGCCCTCTGGGAATGCAAAGGGGATCTTACTTCTCTTTCACGTCGAGCAAGAGAGTCATCCCAGGTGGAACCAGGGCGAAAGCCTTATTGATTAGGGCTCAACCGATCTCAGATCGACACAATCCGGATCATTTGGGTGGGTCTTCAGCTCATGCCCCCCTCTTCCTAATGGAATTTCTTCTGTATAACAATTTCTTTCCTTCACCCAATTGTCGAAACAAGCACTTTATGCGAGCTCCACCAAACATAGTTTCCTACTTTCCGTGGATCATAAGTGAAATTATTGGTCGACTAGATTATTAGGGGACCCCCAAGACGTTCTGCTTCGAAGTCAGCGGGGTGGCGCTTGCCGTACTTGTGCACTTTCTACTAGGGAGTTTTCTTATTCGCCAAAGATATAATGTGAACCCCTTGCAGAGCAGATGAATAGACGTGGGTTCGAATGAACGAAAGAAGATTCCCCCGCTGGTGCTTACTATCAGTCTCAAGGAAAAGCTTTGACGACTGAGCGGACATACTCTCCGCCTATTCGGTGCTTCAAAAGCTGGTTACCTCCTCCCCTACTCTATAAGGGCTTAGCCGAGCTACCAGCTAATTGCTGCTTCTGAGGGAAAAACTGCTTTCCTAAGACTGAAAGGAGTGGAAAACTTCTATTGACTTCGGAAGGGATGGAACTTGCGCCACTAAGCTAATAGGGAACCCTCGGGTTTGGAATGGTATGGTATCGACAGAGCCCGGCTAAGCCCTTATAGAGTAGGGGAGTATGGCATAAAAGCTAGCTAACTAGATTGAGGTTTCCTTCTTTTCTTAAAGCAAACATAGGCGTTAAAGGTAGGGGCCCCGGCACGTCGTAAGGCCCGCAAAAGCCCCGAGTGTCAAGTGCCAACCCCAAGCAAGAAGATGGCGACATCTTTGACACTTCCTAAAAGCAATCTCCACCTTATTAATAGGGGCTTTCAACCTCTTTTCTACTATCTTAGCTAGCCGTCTTATGATAAATCACCTGACTTCCTGACGCATAACGCGCCTTCCTTTCCCCGTAACTTCTACGACTGAACGTCTCGTATCACTTAACCTATAGGGCCTAATTAATAAGGGCTGCTACCCATAGGGCTGTTGTAACACAATTTAGTAAAGAGAATGCGCACCTTATTTATAGGGCTGTTTGATTGAACCGAGCGCGCTCAAAGGCATGATTGCGAGCGTAGAATGCGACTTTCAATGCCGGGTATGTATAGGAGAGAGTTGTAGTGTTAAGTTGAGTTTGATATCGATAATAGGATGAGTTCGCATTGACTTTCTTGGGAAGGTATACGAACGTCTCTTCGATCAAACTAACTAACAAGTCCCCTATACATATACCCCTAATAGCGTCGTTCACCATGGCGGAGTGTTATTGACTTTTCTATGGTCATCGGAGAAAGACGTGATCCTTCTTTATAGCGTATTCGAGAAGGAGACGAAGGTGATGCATAGCAGTGAACAGGAAGCCCACCAAACCAACCGGATATCGTGTTTGCTTATTATACGTTGATCCTGTCCCTCTTCCGCCTCGAGGCTGCCAATCCGGCTTTCAAACCACTCAGAGCGACTTGTTCGATACCCATCTCATTCGCAGCACATGAGGGACACAGGCCAGAGTGAGGTGATTTATCATAGGCGATTTATCGGGCGTCGGAGGGTCCGAAGGAGTCGGGCGTCAGTCACCGCGAGCAACTTTGTTCCCTTCGCCCATCAATAAACAGGACTTGAACGAACCGGCGCCTTTATTGATTCATCATGGAAAGAGAAACGATTCTTACCTATCTGCCCGTTCGCCGCTACGCTGTGTTCTTCTTCGCGCATATAAAGGGGACCCCACTCAGCTTGTTAGCAGCGACTATCTATTTCACTTGACTTCCTGTTCGTAATTCTAGAGAGAGTAGGCCTTTACGTCAATAATGCCGTTGTCCCTCGGGTAGATTTTTTGGGAAAGCCCCGTCGCGCTACCTAAGAAGTTTCAAAAAGGTTTTTTGAGCCCCGAGAAGCTCGTTGTAGTTCTATATTGACTATTTTAGTAAATAACAATCAGTCACAAATAGACGAGGTCGTTGAACAACCATCACGATTGGCCTTCTTCCATCGGATCAATCGGCGGGAAGATGAATTGGAGTTAATTAGCTAAATAGTTAGCAAGGAGTACCATAGATAAGAACCTTGAACCCTTTCCATCGGAGTAGTACGTAGTAGGGAAGAATCGTCAAAGGGGTTTGGTCTCTTTCCCTCTTTGTTAGAAGCGCGTTGAATGGACCAACAAATATGCCTTCTATGACATGCGAGCACAAAAAAGCATAAACTGAAACCATTCCACGTGCTTTACTGGGTTGAGTATAGCGGAATAGGTGAACAAGCTTTACCGTGTGGACAAAGAAATAAGAATTTTTTAGGAGAAGCACCGGAGGTGATTTATCACAGAAGGACCTGAACGTGGAAAGACCGGCAGGCGAACCAACTAAAACAGAAATGCGGGTTGTAGCTGTAGATTACTTTGTAAAGGTGGTCGACGTGTAGTGATTTTGATCTTCATCAGTAAGACGTGGAGAAAGGAATAGTGCCCTCGCTCCCTTACTGATTAGGGCGTGCTCCTTCTTCGTTGCTAGGAGCACTTCACTCCCCTCTTGCGTAAGGTCCATAACAGAGCTTCTTCCGATCTAAGGACTAGATAAGAAGAACTGGAGAATGAAAGCAATAAACACCATGAAGAAGGATGCCATCACAGACAAATTGTTCGCGATCATGAGGCGATGAAATCCAAGAAGAACAAGAAGACTAGTGTAAGCATTACTACGAGCAACATAAAGGTGAGACTCGAACTATAGAGAGAGGAGAGCGAACCACGACGAGCAGAAGAGCTTGATCTAATAAAGGAAAGATTAATGGTGAAAAACGGGATGGAAAAGTCAGAATTAGTGGCGAAACGATGTTGGCTTATTATTCAAGGTCGAGCGATGAAGAGTACTTGCATAAAATGTACGCAAAGTGGCATGAATGCACTCCAGAGGAAGAAAGCCGAATATAGGTCGAAACACCTACCTGGATGTCCTTGACGCCACATATGCCGCAGATAAAGAAGCTTACGCAATGATCACTAAGGAAGACATGAAGGTAAGAAGCCCGCCTAGGATCCCGCTTAACCTTCGCCTGCCGTAAGAGAAAGTGCTATTGCTCGAGCAAGAGAATCTTCCGCTTCAATGAGTAGTTTCCCGCGATATGGTCTGAGAACCTTTCCGCCCTTAGTCGTTTTACTGACTTTTGCTGTCAGGCCCCATGCAGGAAGAACTTTATCGAGGGCTATAAGTTGCGCTACGCGCCTTTATTGCCGACTTTCTGTTAGGAAAGCCAAGTGGAGGACTCCAGTACTGAAACTTCGATCCCACCAACCCTTGATCTGATGCTCAGCGAGAGCATCAAGAACGTATTTATCTACAACGCTGAGATATTCCTCTAGGACAAGAAAATAAAGAAGACCAAGACCCCTAGTGAGCCCTCTCCGTCTAGTTTTGACGAAACTTTGTATTCGTTCACGCGTACTCCCTTCTATCTGTAGATTACCAACAAAGGAGGTCAGCATTCCCTTAAGAACCGGCGCCTCGACCCACTTGACTATATTTGATATGAGTTTCTCAAGGTCCAGCGTTGAAGAACTAAAAGAGAATTCGAAGAGATGAAGAGCTCCCATAGAAGTAGATTCTTTCCTATTTGCTACTCTCTCGAGGCTCTGCAAGACCTCTGTATTCGGATTAAAATGCCACCTGTTAGAATCCTCAGGCACCCGCCAATCGTTGTGTCCATTAGATTCAATAAATGGGCTAGGGTCGAGCTAACTAACGGTTCAACCATAGGGTCAAACGGAGGCATTGTTTCCTCAGTTGAGTCCGGAAGAAGTACCTCTTTAAACCGCACCTGGATTAATTTCCTGATATAACAATCCACGATTACTAATATAGTTCTGATCCAATCTAGAGGAAACGAAAAGACCACCCCTTTAGTGGAAAGAATGACCAAACGCATCATCGTACGTAGAATATCCGCATACGGGTGAGAAAACCTCCTTCTAGGTCGTATAAGGCACGTTGATCTATTTCGAAGCCCTTTGCTACGCCGGAAGTACAACGAGAAGGAGTTTACTATGGTCAGTGCAGTGAGATTCGTGGAACTAATCATGCCTTTCCACCTATTGTCGTCGAAGCTGTTTCTTTGAAAGATTATGGTTCTCGGATCTACAACTCCGTTGTTTTTCCTCGTGCTCTCTTCATGGATGGCGCGAACGGTGCTGGGCCCTATTCACCGACATGGTCGGGATTGCCCCCCATCTGTGATCTGCCAAGTCCTTCCTCCCCCAATCCAGGCCCTTCTGCACCCGCACCCTCTTCTCCTACTGAACTCATAATAATACCTGATTCTCCGGATCCAGTCTTGTCGGGTCCTACGGACGAAGAAATCAAAAACCGATTTGTCCAACTTTGGGGTAAAAGCGTATCTAGAGAAGATAAAAGTGCTCTGATGAACGACAGGGTATTTAATCACCGAGAGAACAATCTCAAAAGCGAAAAATTCCAGGAGAAGCTGGAATTGTATTTCCGCTTAAGACCGATAACGCCTGCCCAAAGGGCGAGTCTATTGAATCATTCAGCCCCCTGGAAGGTTGATAGAGATGTCTCCAAGAGATTGTTCCAAGGTCCATTTTTCGAGTTCCTTCGTGGATTGAACGAGAAGAGCGGGGAAGGGGCATAGGCAAAAGTAGAGGGGGTCCGCGATTCAACTAGACGCTATTTACCATACCTATGATGAGCAGGACGACAGACAAGACAGTGAAAAAGGCG
>JAOBAK010344617.1:0-10894 GCA_025212335.1 Chlorophytum comosum
GGGTGGCACCTTTAACGGTTATGTCGTCGACGATGGACTGGCAGAACTAGCAGTATTCCCAAATATTTTGTCCCCTGCTCTTTTGAGCAAAGGGATTCTAGGTTGTTGATTATGCAGCTCTAAGTCAGAGCCTTCTGAATGCGGCTTACAGTGTGTTGGTTCGCCATCGTTCTTTAGGACTAGAGGTCTAGAAGAGACATTTTGCTTCTTCAACCAAGTGTTCGAGCAACAACAATGTTAACACTCATTAAGGGCAGGTCACGCCTCACCAAGGGAGGGGCGAAATCTAATCTTTAGCCCTCACTTTCAGAGAGCGGTCAGAGCTTGAGGCCCGGTCGGCCCTAGGAGTAGAACTGTCCCGCAGACAACTCGCTCATAAGAATGCCCCACGACTCTTCAGGGACATCACCATACTCTTTCTCGATGACCTAGTTGACTACCACTAAGGTAATTGACTATCTTTCTCGAGGCTATCAACCATCGTTCTGTTAGCACCAACCTAGTCGACTACCTATGATGATGACTAAGTACACAGTCAACTACTTTTCATGTAGACAACTACCTTTGCAGTAAGGTCCAATTTACTGTGTTTTTCCCTACTAATCCAAGTGCCTTCTTAATTAATTCATCACCATCTAGTTGTGAGATTTGCGGGAAAATCACAACACAACTCAATATTGTACAACCTTTATTAATTATATATTATAATTAATTCTGTCATGTACATAAAGTAATATTAATAGTTTTGTTTATATCAGTGATAATTCTTTTATCTTAATAAAATTTGGTCTCACATAATACCTTACATTGAACCTCATAAAATTTGAACTCATCAATCACATAATACCTTACAGTTAACCTCATATTATAATTTAAACCCATTAAATACCTAACGCTTAATTCTACTTAATAAAAGTTACAACTCATGGAATAGAATGCAAATTTATAAAATAGAGGTTCTTTTTAGAAATACAAGAGATATCTCAGCCGTCCTATCAATCCACGTTAGCGATCCGGGCTTTGAGAACTAGCGATCGAGATCTGATATCGAGAGCTTTTCTCTTCCCGAGATTCTCTCTCCCCGTCTGCTCCCTCTTGCAACCGACGATCACATCATGTTACACCTATGCTCGCGAACCACACTGTCTTCGATGGGAAAAGGGCAGCGACCAAGTTCAGGAGTTCGAAAATTGATGGGTGTTCTTCTTCTTTTGAAGGTTTTGAGCAAATAATTGTTTTTATTATTATTTTCGGATTTTAGATAATATGTAGAATAGTCTCTGAATCTACCTTATAAGGGGGAGCTGGGGAAGCCGTGCTCTATTCACCACGACCAGGGGAAGGTTGCCTGCGTTCGAGGGCAGAGGGGGTGAAGAGTTGTCCGCAGAACTTTCGATTGCACCTCAGAGATGCCTATTAGATGGAAAAAGTTGGGCAGGTACGTTTGAAGCTTGAGTTCGCACGATCATAAACCTTGTGGAATTAGAATGTTTAGTTAGATTATTCTTTGAAATTCGTTCTCTTTAGGCATTGCAATTACTTCTATCAGATGAGAAGTAAGCCAATACACTGCTCGAGCCTTCATCTTGGACATTTTATTGATCACTTACTTAGACATTATTGGCTAATGTAGACATTTCCAGCAAAATGTGCTATTTTCATTATTTTATTGCAGTTTGTGGAGTATTGACACTAAAGTATGCATATCCTTATAACCTAACCATTTCTATGTAGCATCAGCTCTCATTGCTCATAGTACACAACTAGATGCGCATCAAACCTGTCTCATTGCTCAAAGTACACAACATAGATTATTACATTCTATTTTCAAGAAGTGAATCAGTGATTTACTTGCTTTCTTTGATACAGGTATTGTTGGGATGCGATAATCTATATAGACACATACTCTTATGGCACACGTTTGGTTCACCGACTAAAATTTATAGGGAATAGACAAGAGAAGGAAAAAGATTAGAGAGAATGGAATTCAAATTTTAGAAAAGATCTAAAGTGTTTGGTTGGAGAGAATTAAATACTGGAAATCGATAGATCTAAAGACAAAAGTCAAAAATGTCCTTCTTACAACATTGAATCATTATCAAAAAAAGTATAAACAATGAAAACACATGGACAAAATTGGTTTTTTTTCATCTATTCCTTCAAGGAAAGGGCCATTCCCTACCCTTTTGTAAGGAATAGGCAAGCTGGACCTATTCCTGCTGACAAGACCTCTGCTGGAATCCAAATTCCTGCACACAATCAACCAAATGCTAGAAAAGACATTGAATGGGGAAAACATCAGGCATGGAATCGAAATTCCAGTCATCCAAACATGCCATTAAATAGTTAGTGCCTAGTGCATTTTGAATTCTGACAATTACAAGACTCGCGCGCGCGCGCATTCACACACACACACACACACACACACACACAATGACTAATAAAACTTGCGCCTCATGTTGAAAAGGCGCGCGTCTCGCCCTTGCGCACTGGGCCTAGGCTTCAGAGAGGTTGTGCATCAAGGTGTGCTTGTCTCATTTAAAACACTGACTCAAATTAATGTCATATTTTGAACATTGGTAAAATTGTCTTCGATACTCAAGGTTGTGCTAACTGTGAATAAATTCTGGATAGATATTTGTTCTCATAAAATCACGTTATTTAGGTAGACATGGAAAGCCTTCCTTTTAAAATTTTTTGAAACAACAACACCTGTAAACAAATTTGGTTGTTTTCAACTGATATTGGAGAGAATCAAGGAGACAATCACTGAATAATTGGAAAATCAGCAAATATATTAAATAAATAATTTAGTGGATCAGCCTATAAATACTTAATAGTATTTTGTGAACAACTTGATTTCTTTCATCCTTGTTTCAAGTAAGCTTCTAGATAATCTCTCTACTTTTGTGTCTATTTTACCATCAGCATTATTTACTACTTTATCTCATTTTGCTTTTGCTTCTACTTATTATGTTGCAGATATAGTTGCTTTCTGGATTCCCAGTCATGACTACTTCTGGGAAAAAGAATGGTACTGGAGAAATAACTCTAGATACGCGCCGCAAGGACTGTTTTAAAGAATCTGTTGAAATATCATCCAGGTATCCCCATTTATTCTTTTGTTTTTATTAGTCTTGATGCTCGACCTACCTGCACTTGTGAATTTTCTTTTGGATCCCTTTTCTTGGTACCAATATGTTGGGTTGGGATATGGGGAGTCTTCTGGATTTTTTTTTGTTGGTGTATTCTGTTTGGAACTAGCACATCGTGCCCTGCTTATAGCGGGGGTTGGCCATTTCGCAGCATTTAATTTTGAATGTCTAGTTTGCATTTTTTTAGTTATATTTTATATTTTATTTAAATTGTGAATGTACACATTTTGTTTATAACTATTATATTGAAAATAAAGTCATGATTAAGATAGTCTAAAGCAATTTTGTGTTGCAATGATTCATTACAATGGGCCACACCTGATACATGGATAATGTATAGCATTCAGAAAATAAATAATTTATTAGAAGTCACAAAAAAATTACAACATGAATTAAGGAGTTCGAGCAAAAATAAAAAAAAGAATTGTGTGTTTGAGTACTGTGCAGGATCAAAAAAATATCATTTTTCTCTGTCTGGCTACTAAAACTGATTCAAAAAATGAAGAAGAAAAGTTAACCAATATTCAGCAGACGTGCAGAAAATAATTAAGAGAAAAGGGGTCTAGTGAACATAAATATTTATGAGATTGAGAAGAAAGTCTTAACTTTTGTTAAGCCAACAGATTATTGATTTTTTTTTAATATAATAACTAAATTCCCTTTCAAGCAGAGAAATATAAAGTTTTTTTTAAATCAACAAATTGAAAATGTGAGAATTTAGGAGTTTTAGCAATCATAAGAAAAAGAAAAAGAAACATATCCATGAAAAAAGGAGTTCAAGAAGAGGACTCTACAAAAAGAATAAAGAAGAGGTCTTACGATCATAACTAAAGATATATATTCAACAAGCAATCATAATTAAGTTATTTGTTTGTTGAAAAAAGAGGTCCTACAACAATAATTAATAAAGATATTTTTAACCAACAAGAATAAAATTCTTCTTTGAAAATGACACCTATGGTATTTAGATTCTTGACCCGTATCCGACCCAAACCAATGTCTGGTCGGGTCGGGTTCGGACCGTGTCGAATAATATTCAAATCTTTTGAGAGAATGGCACGTAAAATATTTTGCCCTTTGTGCTCAGAGAAGTCTGGTGCTAATAAGTTGTACCTGTAAGAACTCAACTGTTGTAACATAACAAGCAGGAAATAATCTTATCGATTTGATGGCTCTTTTAGTATAGCTTTTAGTCTACATGCTTGCACTGTATTTATGTCTCATGCTAAGGGAAACTGCTAACTGAATGCAGAAATCGGATTATTGTGGAACTGTACGTGTCAAGTGCTGTCATAGTATTCAACCAATGATCTCCATAACGTGTAATGTCTAGAAGAAATTTAAAACATATTGTCTGTTAAGATTCACTTTGTGGTCTTATAGAGTTGCTCACTCATAGAAATATATGATACATCCCTGAACTTCCTTGGCATAGAGGATAGAGCATTTCAATACTTATTGGTTGCTTGACACATATTAGATTTAGGAGTCATTAGACACACATTAGATTTAGGAGTCATCATTTACTATTTTATATATATAGAGACTGTCATTTCACTTGACCTTACCATTTTGCTAGTTAAGCTGTAGAGAACATGGTATAATCCAAAGCAAGATAGAATGATATCAACAATACAAAAGAAGATAGAAAGTTGGCACTGTAGTTGATCCTGCGTTGAACAACACTATTGTCAGGAAAATCATTACACGACACTCTAACCTCTATGTTTGTCGTTCACACAGCAATAACAACAGTAATCCCAAACTAGAGACGAAAGATGACAATTGTTCTCGGATTCAAGATAAAAATGAAGGCAACAACCATGAACAGGTATGAATTATAATAGTGTGCATAAAGCAAATTATGCATTGTACTTATGGATTCCGATTTTGGTAGATTATGTTGCAAGAGATGGCACACCTTCGATCGTCCAATGAGCTGGTTTTGCAAATCGTTAAAACCATAACCACTACTGTTGAAAAACATAGTGCAGTTTTAAACTCCCCATCTTTCCTCACTCTCCTGAATGATACTACTGGGAAGAAGGTTTCCACTTCTAAAAGACCTCGAAAATCAAAGATTACAACTGAACAAAAAGAAACTCCCAACGTCAAGGAGGAAGTGCCCACGAAAAGGAGGTTGTTCACTTCTACATGTGCAAGCAAAATTTCTAACTTATACATGAATTTGGATCCACTGCTCACCACAAAATACGATGGCAGGACAACTGGAGTGGAAGTACCTCAGGTATCTATTTCTTCTCAAAAATTTACTTATTTGTTATTAACTATTATACAAATACCTAATCTAAAATAACATCAATATGTAGCATGTCCAGATGTTATTTAGGCCTCCAGCCTCCATGATATTAAATGAAATTGAGTGTGCTGTAGCCGCATACGTTTTCGGTGACAACAAGGATAACGAGGAAGATGGGTAAGTTATATTTTAATGCCATTTGCGAGAAAAAAAATATAAATCTATGCGTTTAACACAATGCATTTTTTTATTTCATGCAGGAAGGAAGTTCTTGTGAGAAATGATAAAACCTATGGAGATAGATCCGCTCTGAAGAGTCTTGTGCCAAGGGGGTGGGTTGTCGATGAGGTAAAATAATTGACAAACCATAATATCATCGTTAAAATAATGGCTAATTGTTTCATTAAAATTGAAGTGATGGTTAAAATGCATAGAGTGAGCTACACTGATTTATTGATGATTCGAATTCAAATAATTTATAATATAAATATCTAATTTAATAATAATACTTGAATAATTTTATTAATGATCATGTTTGTTCTCATAACGGAAATTACTCATTAACACTAGTATTAAAACTCCTTGTTGATTGTATAAACTTTTGGGTTGCATCTTTGTTCATTTGCATAAATGGCACCACGATGATATGGTTATGGTTTAAATGTGCAGGTTCTTGATATGGTAGTTTCAATGCTAACTTTCGACGAACGTACTATTCATGGATGAGCTAAGTTTTGGTTTTTACCAACTATTTTTTCGGTGAACACTTTTATCTTAAGTTGTCTGTCTTCGTTTATTTATTTTCTATGAATATTATTGGTGTTTAATATGTGAATTGAATGATAGCAACTTGCATTGGAATGGAAGAAGATTGATCCTCCAACCATGAGAAATTTTTATCGAGAAACCCACATGGACAAGATAGAAGATTTACTAAAGGTTAGATTTCAAACATTAACAAGAATCTCAATTTTTTAATGCTATTTATTATTACAGTTAAATTCGAATTAACACTTTTTAATACCTTTTTAATGTTTCTCTCTAGATATCTGTTCCAGTCAATGATGACAATCAACATTGGTATCTACTTGTGGTAGATATGATTGAGAGGAAGCTCATTTTGTTGGATTCATATCCTTGCATCGAAAGAAATGAGACAAGGAGACAAGTTAAAAGATTGGTAAATTAACTTAAACTTATCAATATTTTACTTTAATAAACATTAATTAATCATAATTGTCAATTTCAGGCTATGTTTTTGGAGGAAATGCTATTGCATGACTCCTTCTATGAGTGTGATTATTCAGCAAAGCCGATAGTTACTGATTTCCTTCTCGAGGTGCCCAATGCCGGTGAACAACATGTTGGATCGTAAGATCACTTAACTTCTAACTTTTTTCTCTATATTTAGTATTCTTTTGATTGAGTTTATATTTGTTAATTGTTCGGTATTAGGAATGATTGCGGTGTTTGGGTAGCAAAATGGATGATTGACCGCATGTGGGCTAAAGACTATAAAATTTAGGTGATGATGTTCACTCTATTATAATTTCTGAGTTATTAAGCATATTGAACAAACATTTGATTTAACGATTATCTTTTCATCATTGCAGGTGAACAATGAATCCAGGATGAGGCTTGCTCTGGATCTGGTGTTGGAAAAATGCAACATAAAAAAGAATGAAGTCATCAGATTTGCGACCGCAAATCTGAAAAAACTTGAGGATAAAAAGACCCGTTTAGTAAATAAGTAATGTGGTTATGAAGAAACAACATTTAGGATGTTTTTAGCTTTTTAGACCGATTCATGTTATGAACTACATTCTGCTTTGCTTTGTTTGTGTTGCTTATTGTTTTAAATTTAAATTAATCATAATTTCTTCTCCCAAGATCCTGAAGTTGAGGATCTTAATCATGTTTGTTTGTGTTGCTTTGTTTTAATTAATCATGTTTGTTTGCTTATTGCTTTGTTTGTGTTGCTTATTCTGATTTGATAGTTAACCATGTTGTATTCATAATTATTAGACTGATAGTTAACCATACCGTACTGCCGTGTTAATAGTTGTTGGATATGCTCCGCACGTTCTCTTCTAAGGTAAAGGATCTTAGCTTCATTGTACATGAAATAGTTTTGACTTCCTTTTTTCTCAATTAAACTTTGCATTTAGTGTAAAGTGAATTGGGGGAATATTGGTTGTAACTTTTGCAGATAAGCTTGCTGAGATTGCCATGCCAGATCTTTAGAGAACTAATAGGTACGACAACCTGGATGGATGTTATATCTATTTTGTAATTTTTTGACGCTTAGGGTGCTAATTCAATTTAAAATACTCAGCTTTTACTATTTAGGGTATTGGCCGCTCGTTCCAAGGAGATGAATATGCGGTATATTACAGAATTAGAACGCAACGTGCACGCCTTACAGAGTGAAGTAAACACATTTTCAGCGCAATTAACTTAATGTACACCTGAAGCGATACTTTTGTTTCATATATTCTTCTTCTTCTTCTTCTTTTGATAGAGTTGTTTGATATATTCTTTCCAATTTGATTTGTGGTCATTAAGGAAGGGAATGACTTCAAGTTATTTCATACATTCTCCACAAATTTGAGTTGTTTCATATATTCTCTTCACGTTATTGATATTACTGAAATATTTTGTCAGGGTTCATTTCATCCAGCTAAATAATATACCCAGTTCCATAAGATGGTGTATGATTTCAGTCTGCCATAGAAAAGTGTGGAAAAATGTTGTATTGCTCGAGAACATTCAGGTGCAAATTTGTTCTTTGGAGGAGGGAAGTTTAGCGACTACAAAGATGTTAAGTTGCGCAAAGTGTCCCTAGATGAGAATGGAAACTACAAAGGGCATGGATTTGTCCCTTAAGGCTTGTTATTTTGGTATGAAAGGTCTCAGTTTATTGCAAACTTATAACAATATGAACTATATTGTAACTCAATCCAGTTTAATACAACTTTGCATAGTGTGTGAGTACTGAACAATTGATGTAAAACTTTTGACAAATTTGATGCCAATTCAACTTTCTGTTTTCGGCTCCTCATATTTTGGTTCTACTTTTGGTAGCGTATTATGGTTGAGACATATCTTTGAAGTGTTTGAATTCTCATATTATATCAGTGATGATATTTTAAGGTGTTGTAGTTAAAACGGTTTTTTGTCATTTTCAAAAGTGAAAAATGTTTGAGTATTGACTTTTATATATTTCTTATTGTAAATGCAACAGATTTAGATTTGTCTGGCCAGGGAAGACCAAACCAGAGGATTGCGCTCAACCGGATTGATTTCATTGGCCAACATGAATTCTTTGTTATACTTTAGAAGAAAATTATTATTTTAATAAGTTGTGTGTAATTCAATTCTTCATAGTTTTTGTCTTATTATTGTCAAACTTGTGGCAAATTAATGCATTTCAGTGATTTTCTTTTGTTGAGTTTGTAGCGCATATTGTCTAGAGATATGGTTCAAGTATTTTGAATATAACAAAAATTGTATTAAATAGGTTATTTAAAAGTGTTTGTAGGCTTAATTGTAGCATGCGTATGTGTAGATGTATAAACTAAAGAGTTGGATTATCTACACCTCTCCTTTGGGTGCGTCCCGTATATTCTGCTATGTACCCCGCGCTGACATCATCCTAATTCAAATATTTTAATATTTTCTTCAACTCAGTATGGAAAAAAAAATTCCATATTAAATAAAAACACATATGAAAAAAAGTTTTCTATTCTGCCGGTGTACAAAAGTGTATGGATTTTTTTTTTCATATACGTTCAACGGCATGTCGTCATTTTAGCGGAGGGAGAGGGATACCGAGTACATAGTGCAGAGTACATAGACGTACCCCTCTACTTTTGCTATATACATCCCACTAACATCATTTTTTATAAAAATACAAGAAATACCATCAAATCCCAATTTAATTTCTACACATATCGGTGTCCCCAATTCACACACCGGGTGTGCATTTTGTGCGAAGAATGAGAGAATTAAAAGAGATGGAGGTTACAAATGGGCATTTTAGACTTTTCACCAGGCAGCGGGATGTGTATTGTGCGGGGGGTAGATAGTCCGACTCTAAACTTAATTAACTTATGGTATAATAAGATCCATTACATGTTTAGATGTTGTCTAATAAATGTAAAGTCCACAACATTTGAAAAACTGCAGTTGAAGGTAAAATTATCAGAAAACCGTTGCCTACATAGTACAAAAACAGTTAAATAAACAAGTGTTGCCCATGTGGAAACAATTGAATAACTAAGCATCTTGCACCAGTCACTATGTCGTTGGCTGATTGTAAAAATTTGAGAACCGTTTTCTGATAAAACCGAAAGAAATGTTGTTGTTTTATATATCATGATCTTAAGCCAAAAATCGTGTCTATAGAAAAAGGCAATGAGCACCTAGAACGCTCTTGGAAGTTGGAATATCGTTGCTAAACTCTTTCTAAACTTGAAGAAAATTTTCTCACTATTAAGAAAGATTTTAGAAACTGTAACATGAATAAGAGGAGCAAATAAACGTACAAGATCATTTTTAACAAGAAAAAGAGAAATTCAAACACTAAAAAAGAACATTTAACACATGAAATTTCAAGAAAGTTGAATCTCTAAAATAGCCCAGGTAGAGAAATACTAACAAGTTAAATTGAGATAATAAGGAGAAAAAATACCAATAGAACACTAAGAAAGAGTCGGAACAAATTACAACTCGCCTAGTTCCTCTCCTTGTTCTGTCTGATTTTTGTTCGCTGCGTCTGCTGTCAGCGCCTGCCTAAGGTAACGGAGACATGCCAATCATCACCTACTACGAGGATCACGAGGTGAAAGGTTTGAGATCTTCAACGACAACCTCAGATTCCTTGACGAGCATTTGTTCAGCCTAGCTAAGGGGTTGTAAAAGAGGAAGAACATGGTTTTAGCCTCCGATGATTTTTCAAGCAGGAGTGGAAAACGAAGAGAAACAAAAAGGAGCACGATTTCACCACAAAAAAAAAAAAAAAAAGGAGCATGAGATTCGGCATGATTTGGGAGAATCCTAAGAAGAGAATGAAAGAGCAGGAGATTAGTTGTGTGATCTCGGCTGTTATTTGAGAATTTTAAAATAATGAATACTGAGGGATGAGGAGAGGGGTGCTCAGCCGCTTGAAAGTCCAAGAAGAGGTCGCGGCTGCAAGAGAGGCGGACTCCGAGATCGAGAATGTAATTAAGCCTCGGGAGTTGGGAGATGGCGATGGCGGACTGGGCGAGCACTCGTTCAGGCTCCGGATTTGTGAAGAAGAAGAACGGTGTGGTTTCGCGAGTTTCCGAAGAAATCGAAGAGTGATCTCCAATGATTTTTTCGTAAGAAATTGAAGAGTATCTCCGATGATTTTTGGAAGTGGAAAGGAACAGAAATCAAATCCTGGACTTATTGAAAATTTCAATAAATTTTTTTTTTCGGAGTTACAAGGAGGCCT
>JAOBAK010346800.1:0-10848 GCA_025212335.1 Chlorophytum comosum
ATGGTTACTACAATAACATGTGAGTCAGCATTAGAATCACATTTGATTCTATTGCTTCTGCACGAGAATCAAATGTGTACTGCTCTCTAATACTTGATTCAAAAAATAAAATGTGATTCTATTCATGAATGACATCTAGATTGTATATAAAGCTGTAGGGCTGTCAAGTTCCAAGACTATTCTTTTCTACATGATGGACATCTTTGTCCTCAGTATTTCTCTTTTTCCTTCTTTATATCTGTTGGTGAAGAGACATTTTTTCAAAGTGCTGAGGATATTTTGGGATGGTGAAAAAGTTGGGGCTCACGGTCGTTAGGCTTGAGAGACGGAGTTAGTGGGGACTCTCTCGCGCACAAAGATGAAACGAAAAGCTTGGAAATATGAGAACTTTTTGCCTAAATTTACGGAGTTTTCTCAAGTAGAAAAATCCCAAAAAATAGGGTAAATATCTTTTTTTTATTCTCCCCTGCTGTCTTCATCTCTAGACTACCGGTTATCTCTTCCCCAAAATTACAGATTCTTTTGTTGGGATTAAAGACCTAGGGCTCTTCCTCTTCTCTCCCTTGGCTCATTTTGAGATCGGAAATTTCCTGAGCTCCTCTGAACCTCAAAGTCATGGTGAGATTCTCTCCACCTCTACGTCATTTAGTCTTTTTTCGATCTAACGTGTTTTCATCTACTTGGATGCTTGCAGTGTTAGCGGATGAACTTAGCTGGAGGTTGTGATGTCAGTGGAGGAAAGGGGAAAGAGCCAAAGCAGTAAGTCGGGTAAAAAAGATTACATCTTCCTCCTTTTGGTTGGATTTGTGTTACCTTCAACGTGATTTTCTTATTAATTTTCTTTTAGGTCAACTTTCTGCAAATTTTCCGTGAAGGCTCAACTTCAGCTGAATTTTTTTTTTCTGCTCTTTTTCCTTCTATTGTGAGTCTGTCTCACCGTGCTCTGTTTGTTTTTTATTCTTAGGTATTATGAAGACTTAGAGAGAGGCACGAGGCACGCTACCAATTAAGGTGAAGATGTTTCTTTTCTTTTCTTGCATTGAAGATTTAATCTTATGCTAGAAACATTCAATTCTTCACACTGCTTTTTTCATCTTTATATTTTTATTTGCAAGTATGAAAGAGGCCCATCCTAATTGCAATAAGCAGAGGAAGTAAACAAAGAAAAAAAGGAAGGTCATTAAAAAAAAGTTAATGTGATAAGTTCTGCGCTAATAAACTTATTACGTTCTGTAGTTTTCTATGCCATGTTTATGTGTAAACATAAAGATCAGCATCAATTCACTACATGTCGCATAATAAGAATCAGTATTGTGAATGTTAAAGGAAGACATAAACTTGCAACAGAGTTTAGCATGAGCCAACATATTTACCATCTTGTGTTTGTTACAATCTTGTGAACCCAAATTTGTGTCACTTCAAACTATTGTGTGTAGATCATGAGGGGACTATCATCTATGTTCATAATGGTAAAGACTATAAGGATCTCAATTCCAATATAATTATCATATAAATAAAAGATATTTTATCACTTACCATTCATTCGTTGGCTTTAGTGATTGGCCATTGTGAGGTAGTGATTTGTTGATTTGTGTGGTTGTGCTCTTCTTATGTAAATGTGTCTCACTTTAACATCAGTAAATAATTGAATGACAATAATGTTCAGCCGGATGTCAAGCAAATAGAGTAATTCTAACATATCTGGATCGGTCTTAGGTTTAAACTATTCTTATTTGAATAATATTGACAATAACTTAATAAACTTTCATATTCAAATCAATTTTGCTTATGCAAATCTGCTTCACCATGCTAAGTGCTCATGGAGCAAAGCTCAACTTGCATTTGGAAGTATGATTTTAACCTTTGGAAATGATAGTGGTGATTGGACTCGGCAATGAGGGAAAAAAAATGAAGAAAATAACAAGTTGAAAACAGAAATGGGATTTAAGAAGAGAGCTAAAAAGTGATGAGGTGACTGGACCCTATGAGGTGCATTGTTGCAGCTTGAAATTATTGAGGGCAACTAAGGTTTCCTTCTCCTTGCAATCTCCAGGTCTCTCTTTGTGCAGTCATTTTCCCCTTTGTGCAAACATGGCGTTTCTTTTCTCTACCCTGTGGCCATGGCGGTTGGCGGAAATTATCAAGGGAGCCTGATTAAGGTGGCGGTGGAGTGGAGGGCGATGACTACTGGTCAGGTAAGGAATTGACTTTTTGCTTCTTTTTTTTTTTTTTTTTTGTAGATTGTCTACACTTCGTACTAATTTTTCACTTATTTTCCTCTTGGAACTACTTGAAATAGAGAAGAGGAGCAAGCGGCTTCATGTGAGCAATAGATGTTTCTGCTTCGACTTTTTAAGGTTTGTAAAGTCTGCTTTCACTTTGTGATCAGTTTTCCCTTCACTCAGCTTGGATCATCAAGACAGTGAAAGCTAGGACGTGAGTAACTTCAGGCAAGCAATTGATATGTGTTCGCCTTTTTTGATATATTTTTTAAAATCTCAGTTCCCACATCTTATGTGCAGCAATTCATTCACAAATAACATTATTTCTCTCGCATTTCTCGATTTAATCACCTAAGTTTCTCTGATTATTGTTTTAGCACATGGTAGGAGTAATATATCTTGCAGTCTATTGAAGAATACACTTTATATCTTTCTGACAGCTTATTCTAAACATGAAGGAAACTTTTGTTGAGGCTGCCCAAACGATGTGATGCAGAGTACTCATTGGTTCATGAGGAAAAACTAAAAGATAGTTATAGATATTGATATATAAGTTTGATCCTCTACCAGATTTTGTTTACTCTACATCTAAATAGAGGTTGTTTACTATATTTAAGACTACTATGTCTCTTATAGCAGATTACTTTACTTGAAACTTGATCTGGAGCATTCTGCAATTGAAGCTTGAAGAACAAGGGAGGCAGCTTCAGATGATGATAGAGCAACAGTGATATCCAAAGACATCTGCGGCTTTCGGTGATGTTGAAAACTAACCCACATATATGAGATATCATGCAATGTATACGACCCTCACCTCAGATTTGATGTAGAGGTCGCGACAATTTGACAAGTGAAAGATGTTGCAAGCAGAATCTAATGCTGATGGTTCTCTGTTTCCAGTTCACACGTGTGCCAAGGGCCACAAGAGCACATAACCATTGTACCCAATGAACATTATATCCGACTTATCTTCACCTTTCATTAGCATTATAGGTTTAACTCCATATCTGTACCGCATTTTTGTTCATTTTACATGCAAGGTTCTGTAGTAAAGCTTCACATGATGTGCATATGCTTATCTTCAAACATCTACATTGTATCTGACTATAACTTATATCACATATATTATGCTAAAATCATAAACCGCCCATCATTTTATTGTTTATGCCCCTCAATCGCTTATAGCGGGGTGCACTCTGCTAGTAGTAATTAATATCTAGATCAGACCAAGTCATATATATGTTTGATAGAAGAAGAAGGAAATCTGAATAACCCAACAAAACAAGTCCTTTGAACCAGTGAACAGTTTTCGGTTACATAAAACTCAGTATGGCTTACTAAAAGTTGAACATATGTTAATAATTAAGTTCTTCGGTTTTCCCTGATCTTACAATAATTTATGGTGGTGCTACTTTTTTTCTCTCTCTTAACTTTTCAAAAGAAAGCCAAAAATCATAGAAAAAATTTAGACGCTATAGATTCCCATCGCAAGAGTCAATGGCACTTGAGTGCATTTGACGATAGTGAAAAACATTCATCTGGGCGGTGCTCAATCGCATGTTGACTGTTTATATATAAACAAACATTAATCTATGATATGGAGTACGCTTTAAGTAAAAATAGGATTATGGCCCGTGCGATGCACGGCCTAAAGAACACCTATTGCAAAATAAGAGTTGTATCATCTCAACAAAATAAGACTTGTATTATCTAAAAGATATTAAAATATTATAAGAATTAAAAATATTCATCTTTATCTGTATAAAAATTGAAATATATTAGTAAAATAATATAAGCTAATATTGATTTTTATGCGTTGGTTTTGTTAACCCCTCGTTAATTAATGTAAGCTAATATTGTTAAATACGTATTTAGACAAACATTTCGCTTCTAGACCCTCAAAGGTAGCATTTGTGCAGTGGGCTAGTGTTCATTAACGACTTCAACAAAGTTATTTGATGGGAAAATTTTATGAAAGTTTTTAGGCAAAACGAAGTATTGAAACTATTAAAAAATAAAATCTTTTTAATTGTTAATTTATATTTACATTAAATATATAGTTATTTCTTGAATTAGGCATGTCCAAGGTCCGTTTCTAAATCGAAACTGAACCGAAGCCAAACCATCCGTTATAACACCACCCTCAAAATCAGAAACTCTCCATCTAATAAAACACACAATATTTTCTATCACATAATATTTTCTTATAGAGTTTATTTTATACCAAATTTGATTTAAGTATGTTTGCTTTAAAAGAAAAAAATATATCTTTGATATTTTTCTCTTTGCTAATATAAGCCAATTACTTGAGTTATTATAGGATAAAAACAATAAAAGGAAACACCATGAAATCCCAAGATCTATGAGGGAGAAGATAAATATGAACAAATGACATCTATCATCAAATTTACGAAATAAAACAGAAACTTACTAATATCTCTTCACATTTTGTATGCAGTATGACACTATTTACAGGGGTAATATAACATAGCACAAATAACAACTTATTTATCTATTCATGCTTATCCTTCTCTTTAACCTAGCATTGATGATCTTCGCGACAATTCTCAGAAACTGTGCTTCAGTCACTTTGCATTCTTTATGGTCTTTCATTATGAAATTGAGTATAAATACTTTTCCTTCTTTCTTAGGAATAACTTTTGTACGGCTCTCGAGTATCTTCTCACGATTGTCCACACTCCGTCCAGGCAATATCTGCAAGAATAACTATACATGTTACAGTTTATGTTCTAATGTGTGGATGAAAATTCAATTTAATAATAATTATTTTTATGAAAGCATCTATAGACTTTATGATAATTGGATTATTCCATGCTCATAAGTGTATGTTGATAGTTTCTCTGTCTGCATATTTCACTTGCTATCTACTCATGTTTCATAAATAGTTCGTACACACATTTCTCACAATCAAATATAATCTACAATCAATTCAATATTGCCTAAAATAGAGTCAATTCGATAGTATGGAAAATTTTACTAATGGTATGTTTGTTTTATATTACTAACAGAAATTTTAAATGTAGAGTATGTTTGTTTTATATTTCTAACGGAAATTTTAAATGTCCACAATATAATTTCCGAACTAAGTAGTGGAAGAAAAATATCAAGTGCACAAAAAGCATCTAATATGTGAAATAACATGTGCCATAAATATAAACTTCTTTATGGTAGAGGATAGTAGCTTTCAAATTGTCAGTTTTATATGTAAATTAAAGTTTTGATCTCGAAAGGTTTCCAAATTACTGAAATTCATATGTTAATCTATAGTATTAATCGGAATCCATACATCCAATGACTCTCACCCCTGAAAGTTTTCTAGTTTTTATCATATTTTTATAACTTTCAAGATATGCATCAGTTGGAGAAATCTTTCAAGATACGTATCATTGTTGCAAACTAAAAAATCTTTAAGAATCTACTTTACAATTTGAAACAATTTTCATTTTTTTAGAAAAAGTTATAATATGATGATGACTATGTAAGTCGTTTCCTCAACATAAAGGTTCATCACATGTCCCTACAAAATATATTGTGATGTTGAACATATTAGTAGCATGAGAAAAGAAGAACTCACTAAGAATGCACTTTCCAGTCTGACCACACCAAACAGCAATATGAAACTCCAAGGATTTTTTGTGCTCCATCCTGATGAACCCTCTTCAATTGCATTAATCCTTGGTGACGAATTCGTACAGATAAAAACATGTAAATAATGACAATATAAAGCCTTTTTATAACTTATAAGAGTTTGTAAACCCTAGTTTATAATTCAAAAGTAAAATCAAGACCTAGAAGTAGAAAAATTGTAAGCTCCACATTTTACTTAAATAGATTGAAGAAATACCAAAATTCAACCAATAAAAGACTAATCCCCATCCATTTCATGGCTCTCCATTCCGATTCACAACACAAAACATTAAAGAAAGCGAAAGAGAAATCAAAACTTGATAAGAGTCAAAGAATTGTCGAAATTAGAATTGTGGACTGAGAAGAGCAGGCAATCGAAAAGATGCGTGTGAAACCGCTAATTGCGGATAGAGACCTTCTTGCAGGTGACCACAGAAGACAAAAATAAACGATATCTCCTCTACTGAGTGATCTCGTCTCACATTGTCGTCGTCTAAAGATTTTCTCCATCCTGAAGCCCCATATGGAAGAAGAAAGGAGAGAGATAGAGGGACGCTTAGGATTTTCATCCAGTAGAACTAAAGAAGAAAATCAAAGAGTAAATGAAAAGGTTGTGCCTCTTACCTAATAAAATTAGAAGAGAGTATTTGAACTTTTTCAATAAATCAATATATATAGACTATATAGTAATTGGTCATGTTTCCCAACTATTAATTTTAGTAATTAATAATAACTAATGAGAGTGTAAAATGAAAAGTTAGGAGTTGAAGAGTTCAGTTAACCACAAAGCTTCTTTCTTTTCCATGCTGATGTTACGTCTCTACCGGTTTTAACATCTATAGATTTGTTGCTCACTCCATTATCCTGCAAAATGAAAGTAACTTATTATATCATTCAAAGTTAACTGAGCTAAAGAACTGCACGACATGAACATATTCATGATTATTTATGTGAGGTATAGTATCCGAATATTGTGTCAAATGGAACATGATTGTGTGAATATGTATTATTTCCTATGAACCTTCTCCTCATTTCAATTTAATCTAAAAGAAGCTAAATAGAATGCAACATAAGAATCAACCCACAATGTCAAAACTACGTAGATAAGACAAAGAAAAAGATCATTAAATCAAAATAACTCATTTCAGAATAAATAATAGTAAGCGATGAATTAAACAAAGAAAAGAAGTACTGTGGAAAAAGTTTTCTCCAGTGAAAGATGAATGGTATGCTGCGACGACCATAGAAATTAAAGCCGTCTCATTAAATAATCTCTCTCTCTCTCTGGAGAGAGATGTACATGTGTCCATGCTTTCCAAACAATACCTCTGTTTGTGAGCATCAAAAATAACATAATAGAATTTACCACTCAATAAGATAACACTGTAATATAAATACAATTAGAAGCTCTTACCAACTGCTTTTGCTCGAGAGTTCGGCTTGAGTGTAAAAGAAGGATAAAAAAGAATACAAAAAACTTGAATTTATCATTTGCAACTATAATTCCACTGTCAAATTCTTTGCCAGATATTTTTCTCACTGCTGCCAAGTCAGATATTAGTTCAAAGAGCAAAAAAGACATTGGAAATACAATTCTTAACCTTATTCAAAACAAATTAGATGATTCATGTTCAACTATCAATTAATACATCTTGCATTTTGCTTCAAGAAATTTAAAAATGAAATTTAAAGAGTGGAAAATAAAATATTGATTCTAAATTTCATAAAAAATCATACAATTTCTAACATGAATTTTTTTGGACATAATTTTATATTCTAATCAACAATATCCCCTTTGGATATAAAGGCAGATCTCTATTCAATTGGATTTTAGGGCTTGAACTTCATCACAAAAAATCAGAGCCTTGATATTTTCAATTTTGGTGCCCAAAAGGAAGAAACATGACATCATTTTCTATAATCTACTAATCAATATTATTGATCAATAATATGAAGAATTTACCTTCAAGAAATATGAATAGTAAGGAGGATATATTTGAGTAACGAATCAAGCATCCTCTGACTTCTCACTCACTTTTTTACACTTTGTTAAAAAAAAATTGCAATTAAAAGTGTACATTATTGCATCAAATGATTTCATTCAATAAGAACAAAGTGTTTCTTCAAAGATTGAAAGGTTGCAGCCATTGATCTCCATCAATGTAAGAAGAATTGAGGTAGGGAGCAATTTGTGAGTCATTGAGCTTCTGACCGTAAGCAGCCCTCAGTGTTGAGTTTGCTCCTGGTCCACTGCACCTATACTCTCCAAAGAAAACAGTCCTGCAACACAACAAGGTATAGACATAATAACATTACAATGTCATTGTCATAGATTAAGAGTTGCTTTGCTTATAGATAGGTCATAGGTGATACACATACTGATCTCTGTCAGGCAAGTTGAGGTCATTCCATCCCTCGGGCGCGACAATGTCCGTCATGAAGGTGAAGGTGTACACGACGCGCGCAAAAGGCCTCCAGGCCCGGCCCAGCCAAATCCGGCCTGTCCCTCCGACAAAACAGTTGACGAAGGAGAACCCCGTGCTCTCCTCGCTCAGGTTTCGCCCGTGGGCTGTCACGACCCCGTTGATCAGCTTCGACCCTGGCGCCACTGGCTTGGCCACCGAAATCATCGTGCAGTTCTGACACACGCAAAACATAGACATGCTGTTAACTTATAACTTCAAGTCCGAACTAGAACCCTTGGTTATGAAATACCTCGTAGAGAGAGCGTGCGTTTCCAAAGATAAAATCGATGTTGCCTTGGATGAAGCAGTCCATGAAGTAGTGTCTGCCCTTGTCGTCGTGGAGGGTGTCCTGTCCGCTGAAGAACCCGCAGCCCCAGAAGGCGGCCAGGTCGCCCGAAACCCTGATGGCGACCGCCTGCGCGTTGACATCGCCAGGTTGCGCTACAGGAGCCACATTCTGATGCGAAACACAGAAATGTTAGTGGGATGGTGAGCAAGTTAGAGCAGGAGGCAGTAGTTATGTACCATGAAGCTGATGTTCTTGGCGATGAAGTTGGGGGCAAAGACCTGGACTGAAGCACAGGAGAAGGTGCCGTTGGCAGACCCTGCTGTGTCGTTCCAGGCGATGGCAGTGGTGGTGAGGCCTTGCCCTTGAAATGTGATGTTTTGTTTCGGTGCAGGTATCAGCACCTTCTCACTGATCAAGCAAGACAGAATTCAGTTATGTGTGTGTAAACTGAAGCTGTAGCGGCAAACTTGAAGGAAACCTACTAGTAAATCCCTTTGTTGATCCAGATGACTGTTCTCTTAGAGCTGAAGTTGGCGACCGCGTTGACAGAAGCCTGCACGGTGGTGAAGTTGCAGCAGCCGTTGCGGTCGACGCAGAGGAAGGTGGTCGTGTTAGTGTCAGGAGGGGGGATGTCAGGTGGGAAATCGCTACAGATGGTGTTGTTGGCGGCTGGAACAGGGCGACGCTTTCGGTGGTGGCCTGAGGGCTCCTCTCCGGCAAGGCAAAGGATGAAGCCCTCCGGTGAAAGGTCAAAGATAGAACGAAGGCAATACGAGATATCATGGCGATTGAGCTCAACTGAGAGGAGGGCAACAGAGAGAGCAGCGAAGCAGGCTGTTGTAACAAGGGAATAAAACTTTATGGTGGCCATGGTGATAGGTTAGAGAGGTAGGGGTTAGAGTTGGTTTTTAAATATGATGCTATATAGGAGCGCTTGAAGTGCAAGGCTAGCAAAATAGGGGAGATGACTTGCAAACCAATTGTTTTCTTTCTTTAAGGCTGAGGATGCCAATCAGACCTAACAATAATAATAATCAACACCAGTCGTAGTCTTGATCTTGGTAGTACAAATTAGGGACAAATCTATCTATTAACCAGAAATTAAATGTCAATAGAGAGCATGTAATAAAAAAGCAAACACAGTAAAAAGGTTTTAAAAAAAAAGACATTAAGAGGGTATAAAAACATGAGTTCTCGTTGCTAACATCACTCAGCATAAATCTCAAACAAAAAGTTACATTTGAACTTACAAAAAGATAGTTCAATATTTAATGTGGAATATAAAAGTTGTGCAGTATAGTGATTTCCTCTTCATTCAGCAGTATAGTGATTTCCATTTCTGACAATTGAAAAAGTTGTGCAAGTATCTCTTTATATCTCAAGCATTTAAATGAATCTACCAAGTAAGGGGGCAGTGATACATGCTGATTGTACACTCAAATTGTCTTATTATGTACAAGGAACAAAGAGAGATTGTCCCTTAACAAAATACAGAGAATAACTATAACAGTTTCCCATACAGAGAAACAGGACACAATGTCTTCCAATCTGTTAGTGATCCCTTGCTCGGATGCATCCTTTCCTTTCAGAGTCATATCATTAGCAACGCAAAAATTATCATGCTAGAAGAGGGTCAATCAATGGCCTTCTCCGACCATTAAGGTCCATTGTACATGTAATAACTGACGAGAGGAGCACAGGATGCAGGAATCAGTCCCAAGCCATATCTGTTTATTGAAGTTCCATGTTTCATGCCCATCATCCTCGTTTCCTTTGGATCTACATGTTAGTCACAAATAATAAGCAACACATATCTTGTTCTTAAGAGAATTAGAAGACGATGACTGTACCTTGATACGATTCCAGAATGTATAATGCAATTCCACATGAGAGTTTGTCCAAGTGTCCAATTGATTGAACCTGTACTTCAGCATACACAAGTGTTGAATGAGTTTTAATACTCTGCTAAAACTGCTTCAAAAGACATTCATTTCCCCTAAAATTTTCCACTAGCTACACAGAAAGCTAATGTATGATTTTTTTTTGTAAGAACCAGTACGTCAATAGAGGCTTTCATTAATCACATAACAGCGAAGTGTGAACTAGTATCAGGTCCAAATGTGTAGTTCTAACATTTATTCCTATTTTTGAGATCAATACTCAGTGGTTTGACAATGGATCAATAAGCTTGAGATATAAACTATCCATGAAACGCTACATAAAC
>JAOBAK010347896.1:0-10811 GCA_025212335.1 Chlorophytum comosum
GGGGAAGAGCACCGCTTCTTCTTCTTCGCCTACCTTATTAAGTCAGCTCTTCTATGAATATCATACAAGGCCAAAGCCTCGCGGAGCCGTCTTCCAAAGTGCCGGGGTCCGGTAAAGACTCTATACTCACCTACCTGTTTGGGTTCAATGCAGCAGAATCGGTCAGGCAGGGCAGCGGGCCCAACAGACCGCCCAGAAAGACTGGATGCCGAACAGCCCAACTGAAAGGCAGAACCGAAGGTGAGCTTAGAAATACATAAAGAAAAGTGTAAAGCAATTGAGTGAGATATTCCCCCCTGGTGACGAATCGGAACATAAGGAGAGCTGCGGCTGAGTCGGTCTTGAAAACCTTTCGGAAGTAGGAATCTTGAGTTGATTATGAGTAGCGATTCAGATCTTCCAGGCATGTGCATTCCTTTTTAGAGACAACCTCCTCTCTTTTAAAGCCATAATGTGCCTATGCCTTTCCGCTTTGATGAACATGCGTGCCAGTCCACTATCATACGCTATCACCTTCCAACCTTCTACAAACAAGGCATACTGACGCTTACTTTGCATGTACCTTCTCGTTGATAGCAGGATATCGCCTTACTTACGAAGAAATATCCGCCAACACGTTCCATATCTAAGACTAGTAATGGTTTCAAGCAACTCAATCCAATAGTCGTGAAGGTGAGCATACCTCGAGTGTGAGTATGACCTACAGAAGAAAGATTGAGAGAGAACCATAGGGGTGATAGATACTAGGACAAGTGGAGGCGATGAAATCCCTCTGTTCACGATCCTATTGGTACGGCAAAGGGTGAACTAACAAGATATACACACGCATCTCCGATCACCCAAGCGAATGGTGCAATGTAGCTGCGATTTCAATCCGCTCTTATGAGATTGAACAGGGGATTGTTGGCAACCATCTCAAGGCCTCG
Organism: Chlorophytum comosum; assembly: GCA_025212335.1. NCBI lineage: Eukaryota > Viridiplantae > Streptophyta > Magnoliopsida > Asparagales > Asparagaceae > Chlorophytum > Chlorophytum comosum. The sequence goes on from JAOBAK010347896.1 coordinate 927, forward strand.
ACACCCGAAAGGCTCTCTGTCTACAGGATTTCTCGTTGCGAGATATGAATGAAAGCAAGTCAGTAAGTCGAGCAAGGAAGAGATAGCTAGTGGCTTCCCCCTTTATAATCTGAGATTGTACGGATCTCTCTTTCTGAGTGCGGTAGGAAGGGGAGAGGTCCTATGTTAGTTAATAGCACGAGTGAGCGAGGAGGCGATCCCTCTGTGGAGGGGTGTAGTTCCTGGGAGATAGATGGAATGACTCTGTCTTAATAATCTACTCAAGGTGATTTATCAGAGAACTCTACCGTCGTGTCTTGCCCAGTCTCTTGCTCTTCTTACTATTCCGAGGTGATTTATCATAGGCGTCAGGGTCCGAAGGAGTTAGTTGGAGAGGGGAAAGGATTATTGATTGAAGTAAACCTTACATGCAGCGAGGAGCAAGGTGGCCTCCAGGGCAAGAAGAGAAAGCAGAAGCATCCGACGTGTGAATGTGTTTATACACGAAAAAAGAAAGCTACGTCGAATCGAGAACCGACCTATCTTGGGAAAGTGTCACGCTCCGCCCTGCCTTTCTGGGGGATCGAACTCTACGTTCTACTTTCGCTTCTTCTTACCCACAAAAACTTTTAGGGGGCAAGCCTTCGAGGTGGATTCTAAAGATGTATTCGAATCAGTAGGGTGGGGGTTGGTGGGCACCTCTTTCGTTGGAGCTGCCTTCTGCATTCTATCTGTTCGCGCAGTTTCTCAATAGCTGCCTCAAGAGTAGTAGCGTTATGCTTATCTTTCTTTGTTTTATTGAGACGCTCATCTTTTTATCTTTGTTACGCCATTTCAGCCCGCATAGACGTCCTGCGAATATAGCACTATCCACTTCTGGAGGTTATGAAATAAAAGCCCTACATTAAGAAAGAAGGCTACGAATGCACTAGATAGCAATCTTGCAAAAAAAGGAAAAATAGAAAGGAAGAACAAGAAATGGTTTCGAAGGGGTCCTTAGCCCCGAGGACTCAATCAACATTGTTCCTAAAATCGGTAATCATACATACCGCAAACTCACGATAACACATGTAAAGCATCTTGGATCAATGGGCTACGCGCCTTATTTTATTGCCTAGTTCTAATACACAAACTAAGGAGAAAATCCGCCTGCCTGATTTTGACTCCTATCGGCGAAGCCCGTATCACCTAAAACGATCCACGGCCTTTCGCCTCTGAAAGCAAGCGTCCTTCCTTCTCAATGCCCGGGAAGCCAGTGCATTCTTTTCGATAGCTTTCACACGACCCAGATTGGAAAGAAAAACTAGATCGAACTGTAGAGAAGAAAGCAACAAGGGACCTTCGAACTCCCTTTATATATGTCATTTTCTTTTCGTCTCTAATAGAGATGTTTCTTTCTCGAGCTATCAGTCCTCTTCGACTTACGTCTCAGTAGGTTGGGCTAGGTCGTGCCCTTAGACCCCACATATGACCTGCCAGTCCCTTACAAGATCAGGGCCCTTTAAGGTCAAATGGTCCTATACTAAATATAGTCTAGTAAGACAGCAATAATAGTACAAGCAAGATATGAGGTCAAGTAAATAGCAGTATAATCCTTGGCCTTGTTGGACGTCTCTGCTTTGGGCACCGTAGGGCTAAGAGCTGACTTCTGCATTCTCTCTACACGTAGTTTTTCCTGAGGATCCTTTTCTTTTTTTCGCGCAGTAGAACAATTTCTGACTGCATATTTTGGAATTCGTATTTGGTGATATCGCTTTCTTCGCTCTGATACGCTTTGGTTCCGTACCTCTTTTGCACGGGCTGATAAATCACCTCTTGTTATCGAGTTGGATTCCTATGTTGACCCGAATCTTTCTTTTTGGATATATCGAGAGTATGCCAATAAATTCTCCAGTTAGAATCAACAATGCCCCTCATAGTTCTAGACAGATCCGCGTATTGCGAGTCATACCACCACTGGGAATATACCAAGTCTTTTGATAGCCCCTTGTGCTTGGTAATAATCTCACCAGTCGAAGAAAGATGGTAGGTTCACTACGAGAAAGATCGAGTCTACTCCTCACGTCGCTAAAAGAGAATGACAAAAAGCAAGGGAAGGTCTTATGATAAATCACCTCTCGAATCGGATATACGACTGGGGTTGGGTACTACGACAGGTCCTTTCCCTTTCAATATGGGAATGGGCTCGCTACGGCGGACCTCGAAGGCAAGCCCCGGCACTAAGTAAGGCTAGATCTAGGGGAGGTTACGGGCACCCGTAATTGGTTTCAAGTTTGAAGCAAGGAAGAGGAATAAGCCACGACTTAACGATCGACTCCGTTGCGCCTTCCTTCTTCGAACCCGGCGGGCCTTTAACTAATAGGGGCTACCGAAAGCATTTCTCTCTCGATAGCTTCATTCAATAGTTAGTTCACTGAATTTGGTGTAATGAACCGCAATCCGCAGGGCAGGAAAGTGAAAGAGGAGAGAGGGCACGGGTCTGGAACGATCGATCTTTGCTGTGATCCTAATTGGCCGAAGTGAGGCGACGAAGGAGTCAGCTGAAAGGAGAGTAGAAGGCGTGCGTCAGTAGCGGGTGATTTATCATAGGTTAAGGGTCATCTTTCTCACCTTCTTTTAATGCTATTTATTCTACAGCTGATTCCGCATCTGCCACCGAAAGGTGAGGGCTCCCATCTCAGAGCTTGCCCACTCATGAACCGGGGAAAGAAGTTATTTCGTATCTAATATCGGTGTCGATCACCAATAGTAATAAGGCAGCCCTGCTTCCTTTTTCTGAGATCAAAGGTAGTCCGTTGAAGCTGTCATTCTCGAAGTATGGCAAACACTTTGTCAAAAAGACGATCGCAGAAAGATCAACAAGAATCGTAGAACTAACTCACTATCTGTCCCTACGAAAGGATCGGCCTTATTCCCTCTACTGCGTAATCCAAGCATCCAGCCCCTCATTGACGAGTCGGACAGAACCGAGGGGGCTTATTATACGGGGGCGGGAGCTTTTGCTCTTCACTTTTATTCTACAACGGAATTGGGCACAGAAGCACTAAAGCTAGAACTCTTTCTTTCTCTTGCTGATTGGTCAGCAGGAAGTAACTCGTCTTTGACTTTCTTCTCCTAGAGAAAACGAAGGCCGCTCATTAGATTATTCTTCTAGGCCCGTGTCCTGCTTTGCTGAGCGAGTGAGTTCTCTTACTTGCCCTTCTGGACTTCGATGCGTACTATTAGGGGTGCCCTTTCACTTTACATATAATAAAAAGAAGGGGAATAAAGAATAAAAGATAGATAGATTCCCTGTAGGGAGATTGAAATGCTGTGGCAGCACTATGAGGTGACCGGCTACTCATCCAAAGTCAAGATGGATGATGGTCCCCTCCTAACCTAAGAGGATGGTACGACCCGATTCGCTTTTACGCGCTGTGGCAATAGTTGAGCTGATAAATCACCCTCTGAGAGGCGCATCCGGTGGCAAAGGAAAAGGAGCGAAAACGCTTTTGGGGTTCCCTTCTTTCACTCCCGTTGGGAAAGCCCTTGATTGAGTAATAGCGCTATCTTGTCTTTGAAAGGTAATTGAGTAAAGTCAAGATCGAAGGTGAGAGTGAAGCTACGAAGGGGCGATAGGAAACCTCACCTCCCCGGCGGACCATAGAATTGACGTCTTTCATTGCCTCAAAGGAAAGGTGCCAAGATCTCCACCACATTATAAGCCAATTAGGTAGTCCACTCCCAGATGAAAGAGAAAGGGAAGAATCCCCGAGAGTTGAACTCGGCAAGGGAAGGTGATTTATCAGGCGGAGATGAGTTGCATAGCAAGGAAGAGGCGTTTATTATGCTGACTTTATATACGCGTCGAAGAGCAGGGAGGGGAAAGAGTTTCATTGCACGAGATTCTTCAGTCGCATCATTCCCAGGCAATGATCGAGCACCAGACGCAAAAGCAGCAGATGTACCTACTTGCGTTGGATCAGCAAAAGCTGAAGCACCAACTACTTTCTTTGGATCTGCTGAGGTGATTTATCATAGGCGTCAGTATGCGTCAGCCACCGGATCCCTTCTTCCTTCGGGTCAAAGAAGCGACTCTCGTTCCAATGATTCACCCGTCTCCACCTGTTGTGGATACGAAGCTAGCCCCCCTCATCTTCTCATCCATGGATCCACGCCTTAAACGACTCATTCATCTGGCGGGAAGGCGCTTTTTGCTTTGGAGGGTGGCCTTATTACTTGAGGGAGGTATATTCAAAGTTAGCTTACCAAGAGTTCCGGAACTAGAGTTCAAGGTTCTCCATACGAGGGCAATTTTCGTCTATCTGATCTCCTTTAGCTGAGTCCCCTATCTCGGTAATGGGTCTCGGCGAGATTCATTCCTTCTCTCAGGCTCAAGCCATAGTATTATTTAGGGGCTGGTCTTCCTTCCCAATTCCCCCCTTCAGTTGTAATGCCTTCCGGGAGTGCCGGCTCTGTTCGGACCATAAGACTTGCAAGAAGCTTGACTTATAGAGGCGATTTATCGTTTGATCTATGATACGCGCTTCGGTTGACCTTTTTTCTTTCGTCTTGAGGTTTCCTTATTTAGAAAACTATATACTTTTTCTTCGACTAGTAGCTTGAAGGTGACGACTGCTCTCTCTTTCTTGAGAGATGCATTAAACAGTAAACGAGGAATTTATTCTCTCCCATCTCGCCCTACTAATAATAGGACGATCGCTCATAAAAAGCTTCCTGCTCCTATTCTCAATTAGGAACAATTACTACGTAGAGGGGCCATTGAGCGGCTTGAGCGCGCCCGGGCTCATTTAAAGAAAGTGGTAATGAAAGCAGATGAGTATCGAATGAATGGGTACTCTGAGATAGAACGAGAAAAAGCGGGCACAAGACGCAAATTACACAAATGAAACTAGAACAACAAAGCTTTAACTAATAGGGCAACAAGGAGAGAAGGGCGCTATTAAATTAAGAGATAGGCGAAGAGGCGACGTAAGGAGGATTTTATTTATTTCATAACCTTGAGGACTCCCAAACGGTCGCTTCTAGACGCGCCAGGATGACGACGGGAGTCGCAAAGCGACGAAAAGTCCGGCATTATTGAGGACTCCCAAAGGGTCGACGAAGGAGAGAAAAGCCTGAGTATCGCCGAAGTAATCTACGAAGACGATGACACCTTGAGTCGCTACGCGAGGAAGCGTTAGATTACTTTCTTGAGTCGCGTAGCGACGAAAAGGAAACCTCAAGGCCCGAGCATTAATAAGCGCTAAAATAATAAGGCTCCGTTAGGCGATTTATCGTAGGCGTCAGGCGTAGATTATTTGAGCTTTCCGTCTACGCCCTAGTCTATTATTGCACGATTCAGATGACGAATTGAGTCGCTACGCGACGAAAAACCTGACCGAGCATTTCTCGTTTTAGATCCCATAGTTCACTTCGGGGTTTACGGGCCAGCGGAAGAAGTTCCGAGGAAAGATAAGACAATGAGGGCATTCAAATTAGTTGTCTTTGATTGAGAACGATTACCATCTCGGTGCGGCCGGCCCGGAAGTGATTGATAGATCGAAGGAAGAATGTGTTGAAAGACCCTAACAACATTTCAAAGTAGGTAATCCCCTTATTACTACTATCTTATTGCGGAAATCTGTCTTTTCAGACGCCATAAGAGCCAGCCACAAAGGGAAAATGCCCTATTTCAGCTTACGTTCCATAGGGACAGGGAGCAAGTCGAGTGAAAAAGCCAGGTTCTCAAACTATGACTCTCCGGTAGATCCGGAATAGGCCAAAGAAAGCCCCTTAAAGTGAAAAGTAATCTAACGAGTGTGAGCACTGTCTTTCTTCTTATTCAACAAATACGCCCGACTCCTTCGGACCCTCTGACGCCTATGATAAATCACCTCGGGTCAGATGACGGATATCTATTTCCATAGAGTAGATTATTCCTTATACTTACTGGATTCCCATTCAACGGATTTGCGCACGTCTTCTTCTATATTATAGCGTTATAGCGGCGACCCTCCATGCGTAGTTCTCTTTCGACACGGCATTCATTAATGAGTTTGCATCTCCCGGAAAAAGCAAGGGCCCTGATGATAATGTTGTGGCAAGGAGTGACTTAGATTATTATAAGACAGGTTACAGCGCCTGCGGAAGAAAAGGCAATTCCTTCTGCCCTATACTTAAAGTAATCATCGGAAAGTGCGCACTCATTATACGTAGATTTACTGACCTGCCACACTTTTCCAGGAACAAGAAAAGCAGCGAAAGTAATCTACGCACTTCTCCTTGAATAGCTCACTCTTGTTCACTCACAACCGGGCCCCTGTTGAATCAGGAGGAGACTGAACTGTGGGTTCCGAACGAATAATAATCTACGAGGGACAAGGCAGGTAGAAGAGATTCGTCCGGTGTGGCTACCGCGGGAAGGGCAAGCAAGAGAATCAGATCGATCTGATCCAGTAAGAAGGGACGAATGTGACTATCATCGTTCAAACGTAGGAAAGACAGAATAATGTCCTTTTTAAATGGCCAAAAGAGGTTCTATAGCTCGCTTGCTGGCGAGACGGAGGAGCGTGCCAAGCAGCGAGGGTTCTTTTCGCCCCCCCCACGTGCGAGATCTTTTGATGCCTTTGAGATGGTTTCCCTTACGACGATAGGGGGGAAGCATCAATAGTGGGGGACCAATAGAAGGTTTTTCTCCGATGATAAATCACCTCTATATTGGTGGGGTGGCCGGTTATGGCAATGGTTTATGGTTCTGTTCCGGTTGACGGGTTGAGGGCTTTTATTGAATAACCTTTCCTATGAGAACATATCACTGCTTTAAGGGCATTTACGCCGTCAGTTGAGACTTTACTTGTCAACACGGCAAAATCAAAAAGACAAGACAGATAATCCACTACAATAAAATGCTTCCCTGGTGGTATCCGAACCCCCCCTACCATAATTACAACTGCATAACTTGGAGATGAACCTGCTGAAATAAGTATGATGATCGGTAGAAGAGTTCGCCGGACCATAGAATAGTTAATCAGTTCGATCAGTGAATACTAGATTATTAAAGCGCAAATAAGTATGATGGAAACTTTTGCGCTAAGACAAGGGAGATGGGGTTTGCGCCCGGTAAAGATAAAGCTCACCGACGATGGATAATTAAAGCGCATAAACGCGCCTTACTTAGATAGGGCGCCCTTAGCGGAAATGGTGAAATAGCCCAGTAATCCCCCACGGAGCGGTACGCTATTAATGGGGACACCGAGTATTACCGAATCGCCCTTACTAATAATCTAGGGGGGCGGTGAAAGGAGAGCAGCTCGGAAGTGTTGGGTGCGAGAGCGGGTTGACGTTCATTCAAAACTAAAAATAGGCGTTTTCAAGCTTTCAGGGCTTTTCTCACTTAGTCGATCTGAAGGTACCAAAGAGGGGCGAGTAGTAGATTGCTAAATAAGTCGAAAGATTGTAGTACTCGTTATTGCGGAATAATCGGGATCGGAACCATCGGCCAAAGAAGGCGAATGAGTATCAGTAGTGGTGGCGTGATGCCGTGGTAGGCTATAGGGAGAGTCTCGATCTTTCAGTGGAGGTTGAAGCGGTTGGAGACAAAGAGTGTATCGATGCTATTTCCGACGTTCCTGTCGTTCGAGGGTTAGCCGAAGAGTTGGTTTACGCTTTAAGGGCAAACAAAAAGACAGCACTTCCAGCAAACGATAAAGTCTAACTTGCCCCTTACGACGATAGGGGGGGGACGCATCAGTATTGGTACCAAGACGATCGATCATTGTCAAACGAACTATTCATTAGAAGCAATTCCCCTTGCCGAATCGGATCTTTCAGTGTCGTAGGCAGATGCACCTGATTAGCAAGTGCCAGCCCTGCACAATAGGCTTTCAGGGGACGCTGCGCGCCTGTACTTTTAACACGGGCGTCCAACAAGAAAGAGTGTTCCAGGGACCCTTCCATCGCTTCTCCTTGGAAGGCTGATTACTTCGCTCATCTCCAGTTTCACTCTTTTTGCTTCAAATCACAGTTATATGAGATAGAAAAATCGTGAAAGCATGCCCGGAAACATGTTGATGAGAAATTACAGCTATATGAGTTCAATAAATAAGGGCAAGGTGATCGAAAGCTCTGATTCTATTGCTTGCCCTCTCGTTATTATTTGGTAGATTATCTTACTTCATAAAGCCGGCTTTTCGTCGCGCTTATTAAGGCTCAGGTAGATTACTTTTCCTGGCGCGCCTTGACTCCTTTGGACCCTGACTTTTCTCTCCTACGTCGACCCTTGTAGTCAATAATGCGTCATCGTTTTCGTAATTTAATTAAACGAGTAGGGAACCCCGGCTCAGCTACCGCTCCTTCGTAGATTACTTTAAATAATCTATTCAAGGTGATTTATCAGTTCTCTTCATTTGTAGCTGAAGTAGTTGCTGTTCGCTTTATATTCTTTTGAGAAGTCACTCGCGTTCTCAACTCATCTTTGATCTCCGCAATCAAGTTACGATTGAGTTGGTTTGAAGTGAGGATCTTCAGAAGCAGATGAAGAAGCAAAAGAAAGAAAAGCATCCGAATCGGTCAGAATCATATCCGAATCCGCAGACGCAGAGGAAGCAGAAGCCCCCTTAAGGTGCCGGGCTTTTCGTCGCGAAGCGACCCCTATAAGTCAAGCCTCCTTCGGAGCGTCATCCTTCTCGTAATTAAACGAGTAGGGAACCCCGGCTCATTCGTCATCCTTTTCGTCGCGAAGCTCCCTTATAAGTAAAGCCTTCGGGGTTGGGCGCGTAGCGAGCTACCCTCGTTAATTATGGTCAACTATCTTACTTACTTCGCTACGCCCTTGATCCAGGGCTTTTCCAATTTGAAAGTATTAAAAGGTGGGAAAATGGAATAGGAACCAAACGGAAGATGATCCTCACTCGGGTTGACAGGGTCCGAAGGAGCAATGCAGCAATAATAGACTAGGGCGACATGATCGTCGCTGTAGAAAACAATCACGGACTTAGTGCTCGCGGATGAAGCATAATAGGTAGGGGGGTTTTCAGAACAAATGCACAGTGAATCCACTCTTCCCCAACATGTGAATGCCCTAGAGCGGGAGCCTTACGACGCCCCACCAACCCCTTGACTTGAGGTTCCAAAGTTTTCCATCCCCTTACTCTTTGATCTCATCAGCTCCTATTTCTCTTATGTAACCGAGCTACTTTCACTTTTTCCTTAAACCATGCTTTTACCGGCGCCCGATTGCTAGCTGACGATTGGGCCACATGGGCTTGTCGGGAAAAGGCGTCGAAAGGCTATCACACGACGTGCCAGAAAGAAGGTGATTTATCAGTTTGCTTGCTTTCTGGCTTTCCTACTGATATGCTGAAAGTGGCGGAAATTCTTTCATAAAGGGAACCCCACACGCCCTAACATAATCTCCAGCGCGCTATCAGAGAAGAGCACCTTCCTAAAGGAAGAGATTCTAAGAAAGAAATTGAGTTCTATAGATAGCTTTTCGTAAGAGTTATGTTCTAGCTCGACCTTAGTACGAGACGAGTGCAACAATAAAAGTACTAGGTGGGCCGGCAACTGAATACCAAAATAAGTATACGGAAGTATGGACCACTGAAGATTAAGCCATAGTAAAAGCAAGCAAAACCCACCCCTTGGTATGAGGAGGGAAGAAATACATAAGAAAGTGGAAAGCTTATTCAAACGAAAGCAAAAAAACGAGAAAAGAAATATTGAAAAATGAAAACGAGCGCCCTAAAATAGAAGATCAACATTCGTAGATTATTTCCGCGAAGAAAGAAAAAGCGAGCTATAGATTGCATGTTGTAAGGCTCCCCCATTCCCACCGGGGCCCCCCCCTGGTCGCAAACAGGGCCGCCCTACTCTATAATGGAGGCGTGAGCGAGATGTCGATTTGGTCTGTCGTCCTCCTCATTA
>JAOBAK010350079.1:0-10769 GCA_025212335.1 Chlorophytum comosum
TTTCAAGAGAGTCTGCCTTGGACCGTTTCGTGGCGTGCCTATTCTCCTTGTCCACAGGCTTTGTTTCCACGACGGCATGACGAGCATTCCAACCAAATTCTTGATCTCTGATAAATCACCTGACGCACGATGGATAATTAAAGCTCCTTCGTCGCCTCTAATAGTAAGCATTCTCTCCCTTTCTTTTCTGTATAAGGGATCCCCCCTCCCGCTAGTTGGTTGGACTCTCTCACTAGACTCTTTCATTTGACATCTGGTTACCTTGCTAGCCCTATACATAGGCAGGGTTTTCTTCCATGGATCGTAGAGCAACTTCACTCTGTAGACCAAAGATCTCAGTGATTATGGAAAGCTTTGCTTTGTCGTAGGCCCTTAGTCTCTTCCTTCAATCATCTAGTTCCTTCCTGTTGCGAAGGATACAAAGTAGATGAGCCGGGGTTCCCTACTCGTTTAATTACGAAGGTGATTTATCAGATAGTCAAGCCAGGTTTTTTAAGAAAATGGTTTTTGTGGCTCGTTTTCAATCCCATTAACAACTGATTTAACTGTGTCGGTGCCAATGAGAACCCGAAGACCAATAGGATGCGGAATGAGCATGCAATGCAGCGGGACCCTCCCTTTGTTCATCAATCAGGCCGTCGACGTGCTGATATTCGCAATTAATTATAGCTAAGTTCGTTCTTTCATATCTCCCAAAATAATAACGCGAAGACAGCCGGGGCTTTGAATCAATCGGTGCTTAGGGTTGGTGTGGCAAGTAAGGGCCTTCTTCTTTCGCCAACCAGATTGGAAAGTCATCAATAGGGAAGCATATATCACAAGCCACCCGCTTATAGGGGATACTAAATTGTTGTACTCATGAGGGCTCCCATTTGAGATTCTTTGACCCCTTATGCCCCACTAATAAATACTGGATCGGGAGAAGGCCGCTATTGAGCCAGAACCACCTACCATAACGAAGAGGACGCATCAAAACAAACGCCCTTCCCAGCAGTCAGTGACTGAACCTCCCGAGCAGGGTAGCGCGAATAGCAAGCAAAAGAAGGACAGCCACTATAACCACTTTTCCGTATACATAGTATAGGAGTTGGCATTGTCACCCTTTTCCGTCTGCTTCCCCGGGAGCTGGATATGACTCTGACTATTCTTATAGGTCGAGAAGCTACTACAAACGTACCTCCTACGATAAATCGCCTCGACCCACAGCATCCCCCTCCGCAAAGGAGGAAGGTGGCCTTAATTAATAGGGCCGGGGCTCGCCACCGCGTGATAGCAAGTGAAGCAGGTGAGCTGTAGGAAAGGCATATGCCTTGGGAACTCCCTCTTCTCTTCTTTGAAACACTGCTCTTCTTCTTTGACGGGTCTTCCACTGGATCTTCCTCTCTTCTGCTTCAGGACTGCCATACACAGCAGATAATAGCCACTCCGATCCACCATTTTCACCAACCAGTGCATGTATAACTTGGGATGAAAATGCCAAGATCTCCACTTTTGAGCTGAGTTCCAAAGGATCCATATGCCACCTGAAAAACCATCAGCTTCAACACGAAAATAGTCACTAAACCCAGTACCGCGACAAAGTCAGCTGCATCACCTTAAATTCTAGGCTCAAGGATGATTAGAATATTCAGACTACAGAAAGCCCAAGCTCGAGAGAACTTCTCTTAGAAACTAACAAAGAATCCTCCCAAGCCTCGGAAAACCTTGAACCCCCTGCCGGAGCGGATTCAATCAACTCCGATCCCAGGAGGTCTCGTTTAGAGCCTTCAACGCAACACCAAAAAGAGAAAATCGTCCGAACTAACCCCTCTGGGGGATTATCTCAATAGCGTCAAGTCATTCAAAGACAAAGACTTGGTTCAAACAAGAATGAGGGTAGCTTCATCAACGCCATGATGGTGGAAAAAGACGAGGATGACTCCGAATCTTTATCGAAGGCCCACTGTTAGCATCGCAAAGGATCTAAAGACGAAACTCCGCGCTCCTCCCTTATCATAAAATTGCTTGGTAAAACTTTCAACTTCAACACCCTTTCCGCATCCTATAGGTACGGGCGGCGCTGGTGGAATCGACTAATGCCGTGGTAGCGAAGAAAACAAAACGAATGAATTACATCCTCCGCACCTTGAAGCGATCCTGTCGACTCAGGTGAACCGTAAGGCGAAGAGGAGCGGTGAGCAAATGTAGCTATTATCATTTCCTTCGTACTCTTCGCTGCGTAGCAGCTCAGCTCGTTAGACCCTTGCCTTTTGAACCAGACCTGAGCCCTAGAGTAGATACGCTGCGAATTCTTCATGACGAAGAAGATCCCAATTCCAGTAACCATCTTGCACATAGTCAGTTACCTTAGCACCCAAAGACGCATCTTGTGGGACGGTTTGCACCACTTCTAGAAGAGGTTTATCGAGCCATACATCTTCCCAAAAAGAGGTTTGCTGTCCGTTGCCGATCCTCCTACAAAGTGCTTGGGAAAGCCCCTGTATCGCTGTCACCAAACCACGCCAAGAAGCCGACCAGGCATATCTGTTATGACCACCAAATGAAAGAGTTCGCAAAGGATCCACAGCATATTTTGCCTTCAAAGCTTGCACCCATAAACTCTGATCTTCAGCCAGAAACCTCCACGCAGTTGAAGGATAGCCATTGTTGTGAAGCAATCAACTGTGTTTTGCCTGCCTGCCACAACCATGCCTTTCTACTAGTCTGCATGATGGGGGTTCACCGTACGAGCTGGATCAAGCCGGAGGACATTTCGTTCTTGCTTTCTCTATACGAAATTCTACGCCTATAGAGTAAGGCGCGTTTATGCGTCAGTGGATCCAAGGAGCGAGTCGTAAAAGTGCCTAATTAATGTAGTTCAGGTGCTCAACAAGCCCTAATCAACAGTGAGCAGACCTTCCAAAATGATAAATCACCTCACTCACGGGGAAGAGAGAGGTCAGGAAAGTTAAGATCTGAATCTTTCTCCTATGGAAGAAGAGGAAAATTACGACCTATATAACAAAAAAACTTGCATCGCATAGAACACAACATTGAAAAACAAAAGCAAGAGCGGTATGCGATTGAAGAAGACTCCATTGTGGAAGAAGCTCGATATGCGGCTAAGGGGATCCTTTCACTTTAAGGGGCGGAGGTGCCACCAAGACATTCAGCGGAAGCAGGGCGAGATGGCGTTGTAGCGGCTATTGTTGCGGGAGCTGATGGCCTTTAAGCGGTTGATGTTTATCTTCCTGTCGAGGAATGGTTGACTCCTTGTCCCGGTAAGCAGGCCCCTACTAATAAAGGGCAGCAGCAGGAGGAGTGAAGGATCTTACCGGAGGGCAAAATCTCAAGGAGAACGAAGGCGTTAAAGGAAACCCAAAGGTGTAGATTACTAGGGAAAGAGGAGCGAGGCTCGGTGAAACTAAAAGGTTCTGATCGATCCGCGCCAAGGCCGGAGACTAGCCCCATGTGCTTGCCTGCTCTGACTCAGAGCCCTGCCACGGCATCACGTCAATGATATCCTACAACGAGGAGTCAAGTGGTAAGCATTAATAAGCGCCTGCTCCACGTCCGGAAGTAGAGTTGAAAAGTATGCTTCTCATCCAGTTTCCTTCTTGACGGTTGAAAATCTTTTAAGGTGCTCTGCGGAAAGTACGTTTGAACGATTTCTTGTCTATTGGCTATTGGTCAAACCTCCAGACCAGGAACGTCTTATCTTAGTTAGCTTTCATTTGCCCCTGTGGCAATCAAGTTATCGAAGAGAAAGATCGCCAACTCAAAGCACAGGGAAGCCCAAACCGTTATAAGCTGGCTAGCCCTGGGTCCAGAACTGGTTCAACTCGGAATCCACATTTCCTCTCCTTCTTTACTTATAGGGCTCTTATCTCGAGATTCTATACGTCATATATAAGCCACGAACTGCTCACCCACTACAGCTCTTTCCTGTAACGACATAATCCTTTACTCATACCATTCCGTTTTTCCCCTTATCGATGGATAATTAAAGCGCATAAACGCGCCTTATGCCTTTTTAACTAATACATCAATGCCCAATGATGATATAAGAAAAATCCGTTTTCCTATACCTAAATCCTGAGATAAGTACAAATCAGTTTCCTATCGCTACTCAACCAATGCCCACTCTAACGATAGACGTGCTTGTCAAGCTGAGCATATACTAAGTAAGCCGAATGGCGAACTGAACGTAATTCGTTGTTTTCCCTCTCGTTTTAGTAATGAACGCTGAAATTCCTCTCGGGGAGTCGATTCACCATTTCGATTTGTAGCGGATGTCGATTGCAATGTTATTTCGGTCCGGGGATTCCTCTTTCTCTATACGAAAGACGAGACTTCTGGAAATGACATAGTTAATACGATCCCTCTTGACCTCCCACTATTCTGCTTCGGATCGATCAATTGCCTTAACAAGATCATCTACTTCTGTCGATTCGTCTGCTGGTGCGGACATAGGTGCATCAGCCGCTGCCTCATTCCCACGATCAGTTACAGAACGTCGACGTGCCGCAATAGGTGAACGAACCATGTTGATGATTCTCGTGACAAGCGACGATCACTCGCTCTCGGTTGAGACGCTTCGCTTTCTCCCTCTCCCCAGGAAGGGGACTCACTTCCGCCCTAATAGTTTGTACGAGCGCCCCCCTTTCTCTTTAGTCTTTCGCTATACTGGACACCTAATCGTCTGCTTGACCCTCTTTCTAACGAAGGCTGGAAGCCAATCCCTCGTCGAGTAAGTAGGAAGCGAGAATGTACATCTGGGGATGACATGATCTCAGTCAGGCCAAAGAGACCTATCGGCAGATGGCGTTTACTTACCATTTCCTTTGTTGAGTGAGACCCGTGGCGGCACTAATGAGCCATTAAACCGCGTAGAAATGCTTTCTTTCATCATCATATATGGGTGGCCCGAATGCTTGATAACAGGGCTCACACGAAAAAGAGAAAGGCGGCTCTGACTCCTTCGTCGCCTCCTTCCACTCCCCGGAGAAGGAGATGACTATTCTTAGTGTAGGTCTAGCGCTACAAGTGCCTTTCGCTATTAATGCCGATCGATTATCGGAAGCAGAAGTCGTGCTAGCTGGATCCGAAGCTTAGTATATATATGCGAGGCACGTCGTACTATGAGAACGTCGTTCAACCGCCCTACAAGAATCAGTACCAGGGCTCGAGAGCAATACACCCTTCCAATCAGAAACCTAAATCGAGGGGGTCCGGTGATAAGTCAAGTGAAGTCAGCGGCAAGGGAAAGAGGTCCTTTGAAAGGGGCCCTGGCAGCAACTGCAGCCGTGAGGGCTACTTGGGATTCCCTCGCATCCTAACTGGAAATGTTTGTTAAAAGGTAACGGAGACTACTAGGCCCGTATAATAACCCATAATATAATAAGGCTAATAGGATAGATTGCCCAGTGGGATCTATTGGCTTTGGTCTTACCTGAGCCCTTATAATAAGGGATTCCTTTTGATGAGAACCCTACAAAGAAGAAAGACCCGCCTGTTGAAAAGTCGTGATAAGGCATGGTAAGTTTCATGCGCCTATCTTTAACAATCCTATAGGTACGGCAACGAATGGTGAAATGCTATAAAAACTGGTGCAAGCAAGGTATCGAAGTCAAACCATAGCTACGTACGCGGCTCCGAGTGGAAAGATAAGGTGTTGACTCTATTGGTAATGCTTTTTTTAAATATTAACGGATTTCATCGCCTCTTAGCCGAAACGCTGCGAACTACTTCATCGTCGCATGAACTAAGTAAGATCCTCTTTTCCTACAATCTTCTTTGGTTTGGTGTTACATAACAACTTGAACTTACAGCAAGGTGATTTATCAGTAGCGGACGGTAGCGACAACGGACTGGTTTATCGCGGGCCATAGACCCTTTTTCCAACTAAAGGGGAATACACGAACCAGGTAGCAATTAAAGAATGAATCTCAATCTTCCGGAAGGGGGTTGACTATGATAATGGGACTCCCTCGAAAAGCCAGCTGCTGTATCGATTATCTACGGGCTACGGGATTTATGGATTTGCGATCATAGAAAGGAATGCTGAAAAGCACAGCTGAGGCGATAAGTATCATAGATGAGCAACCCAATATGATTAATGGAAGCTTGTTGAATACATACATTTCCATACTTGAGAGTGACCGGCTCTATATAGTGTCCTAACGGATCCGCTCAGAATCTTTAACTAGTTAAGCACGAGTAGGGGGAAAGGGCATCCCACGATAAGACGCAGAACAGCAGGACGTTCTTTAGGCGGAAAACAGCAGGACGGTCTTTCTTTCTATATATATGCTGGACGAACGGCATTCGCATCGAAGGCACAGACTCTATTAATAAGGGCAGCGTCTAAACAAGTGCATTGCTATAGTCATGTGTTAAGATTCAACATACCAAGGTGATAGCAATTAACTACTGATCCTATGCCCTTCCACTAAAGCACATGAGCCATTTTATACCTTTTCAGCCAGATAGTAATCCTCCACCAATCTCACATTCTGCATCGAATTTGGCACACGCATACTTCGCTTTGCGGAAAGGTCTTGCGATAAATCGCCTCAACCGTGTTTAATGCCAAGCGCATCTATCTAACGCAGCTCCGCCTGACAAGACCTCTCATTCGACCCCCTCCCCTAATCAATAAGGCAATCGTAACGTAAGGCAAGGGCACTTTCCGCAAGCACCTTACTTAGGGGTGTCCGGACATGGACCCGCGAGAGTCTGTCCTTTTGAAGCACCATTGGGCCTAGAGTTGAGCGCTTCGCGCCTTGCTTTCCCTTTTCTCACTGAAAAATAGGGTATCACTTCTCTGCCGGATGATTAACTCCTATATAAGAGACAATCATCCAGCTAGGTTAGTCTTTAATCTAGAAAAGCTAGCTCGGCCTCAGTAAGGTTGTTCCATCCCCAACAGCAATTCCGCTAGGTACTGTTGAAATGGAAGACAGTTTGATTCAATAAGCCACTGAAGAAGAAGAAGGGCCCGTAAAGAGCTGCGCAAAGTAACGAATGATAAAGAACCACAGGAATCTTTCTGCTTTGATACGAATAGAGGTCGTTATGAATATAGACGATGCCGAATGCCTGAACCTTATAATCGCGGTCTTGCTATAAGCCTATAGTATAGGGAGAGGTAAGACATAAGCAAGCTTGACTCTTAATGCTGAAATGAGGCGATTTATCGGTTTACGGGGACCCCCAATCTTCATCATAGTAAGGTGGAACGGATGAAAGATCGACCATGCCATTACGAGAGACCATAAAAGCAGTGAAAGGACCCTAATATTTAAGAAGCCATCTTCCTATCAAGCACTCTAACTGACGTGCACCCGGAGCGTTCCCTTCAACATTAGTGCCGGGCGACGTATAACGAGAGTAGTGTTTTCGTATATTTTCGTATGTAACATGTAGAGGTCGCAAAGGTCGTGAAACATACTATAATGTGCTTCTGTCGACATGCCAATCTGCATAAACAATATCTCCCCATGCCAACTAAGCGAGAGCTTTCCTCTGCCAACCAAGCGAGAGAGAGGAGGCTTTCTTCACTCTTTGAATGACGCTTTCTTCTTTCACTCTATGACCCCTTCCCAACAAGAAGAGAAGAAGGTTAGTTCACCAGAGAGACAAAGAAGGAGGCGCGTTTATGCGTCATTACTCATGACACTGAGAAATTCGTAAATCTGATTGGGCAGATCCAGGCCACTAACTGTGAATCCACCACGCGCGGGTTCAATCCCCGTCGTTCGCCCATAAATGGTGTAGCAACAGCATCTTCGTCGACAGGAGGATCGGCATTACCACTTGCCTATCGGTGAAATAGGGTTTGCTTTACTGTGAAATACGAAATATCATTGTAGTGTGAGTCAGGGAATGATCGTAGCGGAGTTCTCCGATGATAAATCACCTTGGGTCGAAGAGTAGTTTCGTTCGTCAAGTAGGAGCTGCGATTAGAGTCTTGTTGCTAGAGACGCATCACCTACCTCTCACTAGTAGGCCTTACTTAGCTTTTCCTTGGGCCTTTACATTGATAGGGGGAGTTCGCATTGACTTTTCTACTGATCGGGAGATTGATCCATGTCATGGGGCCCCAAATAATGGGACAGAAATAGTTTACGGCCGCACTGTTTTCCATCGGCGGAAGTACATCATACGGTCTATCTGAACGCCAGGGAGCCCCTAACAATAATCTTTCGGGGTGAGGTGAAAGCGTAAGAGGAGATTGGTGTAGTTGCTGAACCATACCACATGGTTCCTATTTAATTAAGCAAAATAGAATAAGAAAACTCAAGTAAGTGGACCAGAAACGAGATGGTAATGAAGAGATAGATCTGAAATCCCCCAGGAAGAGGAAGAAAGTAACAAGATTTCCATCCTCGGAAAGCGCGGTGATTTATCACTCTACTATAGATTCGACAAGCCCTATCTAATAAAGGGACTATACTGGATAAATCCACCCTGAGGTCGTTTACCCGAGTGACCTAGGAAGCGTGGTGATGACAAAGGAGATGCGGGATCCGCAACAGAAGCCAAAGCTGCATATTAACCAACAACTTCCCTTGTCGCAGAAGGACCTGTGAATCCGGGATGCCGATGCGGAATCAATTACAGCGTTGGCGCATGACGTTCTTGCCGAATAGGGTCGATCAGTGTAAGCAAATGACTCTGTTTACAGAGAGGGATGCTTATCAGTCCCAAGTTAGTCTTTCCGCACCCACTTTGCGTGTAGCGATGCGAGGTTGGACCATTCATTGGCTTCGAGCTCGTCGCCAAAAAGGAAAGTACCATCAACCTAGCCTCTTTGCCAAACTGTTCAGCATCCCCTGTTTACGGAGAGGGAGACAACAACCATTGTTGATTCCAGCCGAGAAGTGAGGGAGCAGCATCTGACCCGGGATTGACTTTCTGTGAGGGCAATTGATCAAGGGATACGAATAGGGAATTACCGGCATTGGAGAGCCAAGATCCGACTGCTTAATACGAAAAAGCACTCTCACTAACTATGATCACTATACGAAATTAGTAAGAGGCGCGCAGCGTCATAGAATGAGCACTGTGAACTATCCACTTCAAAAAAGGATAGGTGATCGAAGCGAAAACTGGACTAAATAACGGAACCTTTGATCAGCAAGCCACACCTCTCTTGCTTGCGTACCGGAAGAACAAGTTCATCGGTGTGTTAAGCATATAGAGTCGACCTTGGGGGCTACGAACGTGTCCTTGCCTTAATAGATTCGACTGAGCTGTGCGGCTCGGATTCGACATCGAGGAGACCCATATAACTACTACAATTTCTCATCAGCAGCGCCACACCCTCGCGGGAGATCCATAGCCCTATTAAGTAAGCTTCACGACGCACTAGATTATTAGGGCAACTGGTTCCCTCGCCCTATTTATTACTAGATTATTAGGGCGAAAGACAGCTGGTATTAAACGCCTCTAATTCTACTTCCCTTTAGATCAAGAAGGGAGAAAGTCGAAGCCGATAGGCCAAGAAGGTTGAACCGCGTATGCCGAACTGCTTCCCTTTATATAGCGGGTCTTTCTAATAGGGCACTGCGGGCATGAATACCGATTATGTATGTTGTGTCCTCTTCGTAGCGAAGAGGTTGCGAAGGGTGTTGGGTTGTGTAGGGACGCATTGAATAAATGTTCATAGAAGTTAGGAATGAATGTGAGTAGGAATCTCTTAAGAGTTGACTATGAGTATAGATTCATTGAAAGGTTCACACTTACTTCGCATACCCCTTACCGTCCCCTTTGACCCCTTTGGGGTCGATCTTACGTTACACTGAATGAACGGTAGGTGCCTACATTCACTTTTTCTCCCTTTTCGACGCTATCGTATAAAGAGCTTTCCTTCGGACTGTTCGCCTTTCTTACGTCTCACCTCCCGGTGCATACAACTCCTTAGAGGAACGCCCGTGAACAACAGGCACTCCCAATTCCCAAGTTCCCAGAAAGCGGAATGCCGCTCACACTGCTAAGGTTATTCGCAATCTCACGAGGGACATTCGGAGAAACAAATAACTTTGATTTAGCAGGACTAATCACCAAATTAGAACAACCAGAAAAATTCTTCAATGCAGTACGAATAAGAAAGACGAAAGAGAATCCTATGAACATTCATTCAATTCAGGTGGGCGACTCCCATCCTCGTTCGTTCAAGTGCTGTTTCCCTTCTATAGGTAGGTCTTCAACAAATGGCATCTCAAGCGCCTAACTCGCGATCCTTATTATCTATCTTTTCTTACTCTCAAGAGCGCTAAATGAGGAAATTGCACTCAGCTCCATGGATGTTGGGTAGACTTCTAGGGAAAGCTGCCATCCCCTCTTTGAAGGTTCGGGTTAGCACTCAGATTGAGCAGCGCACCAACTCTGCTTTTGAGAGTTCTCTCCTATCAGATCAATTCGCTGTCTCATTCGGGGAGGGTTCTTTGCTCTGGCCTTCGTTCTTTTGCAGAAGCCATTGAAGCCGCCTAAACCTTCCCTGATCAACAAAGGGATGGACATTACTCTCTTCATCCTTCCGGCTAGCGGGAATACCTGGATATGGCTGTAATCAGTCAACTAAATAAAGTGATGTTGTGGCTCTGACACTCCTGAGAAAGTTAACTCTACAGTGTGGTTCTTTCGACTGTTCGCCTTTGGGAGTGGGAAGGCAGCGCATCCAACGGAACGAGTAGGAAGCAAGAGAGAGAGGTGATTTATCATAGGCGATTTATCGGAGGCGAAGAGGACGAAGGAGATAAGCGAGGAGGCCCAGTTCCCAAAGC
>JAOBAK010353363.1:0-10735 GCA_025212335.1 Chlorophytum comosum
GAACCCTGGACAACTGTGGAACCGCCCTCGATCGTAAAGCCAAGTAAAGAGTCGTCAACCCTATCTGACCAGCTATCTCACAACCGAAAGTGGAACCGGGTCCATTTCCACCAAGATTTGTCGGAAAGAGAGGTGATTTATCATAGGCGATTTATCGGAGGCGATTTATCGGAAAGCGTATTGCTGCGAGTTATTAATTAGAAAATAGTAAAGAGCCTGTCTTCTATTTCTATGTATGGTTCACCCTTGAGAGTTCTCGTAAACCTTATACTTGCTCAGTTGCACCAGGAGAAGGAACGAGCTATGTAGATTACTACTGGAGCACTTTCACTATTAGCGTAGAAGAAGATGAAGAGAACCTAAACCAGACCCGCCATAGTGAGCTGAGCTAATCCCCGATGAAATGATTAGCCACACCAACCCTGCTTATTAAGCAAGCCTTATTTATTAGCCCTATTACGTAAGGCTTTTGTAAAGATATCCAAACCACTTTGCCGAGAAAGTAATCTGGGGTTCCCTATCCTTAATTCACGTCAAGTGAAAGTCTTTCTGTTACTACAACGGCATCACTTCTTTGCCCTTTTATTATGGCGTATCTATCGGTGGCGCGAGACCTATTTTAATAAGCGCTTTCGACTTCCGTTTAGATTCTTTATTGGTGATTGTCTTAGGTAAAGTTTGGTGGGCAAGGACCACCCGTTTAGATATAGCCCTGGTGCCGAGAATCTTCCCGACAATGATATCCGTGAACATTGACTTCATCCTTACCTTGTGCCGCAACAACAAGAAGAGTCGGAGATCCGCCAAGCTCGACTGGATGGACTTCTTTGCCTGCCATTACTAGATCACTTGTTGGGCCACTCGTCGATCGAAGAATACTACGAGAACGTCACAGCCTTTATAGATAGTAAGGGGCCAAGCGAATTTATTGAGAAGAGAGAAGTGCCATACCTTGATGATGGTGAACCCCCCTGCTCCTTCTTCCAATTCTGAAACTGGAAGAAGTCAATTCCTAGCCGCGCATCCCTATCAAAGTAATGCGTCTTAGACTCAATCAACAAAGGCGGCAAGGCGACGAAGTATGTAAAAGGGAACCCCAGATGGCGAACAGTAAGTACGGAGGTAGTCACCATAATAAATCGGAATTCAAAGCGCGTAAGGGACGGAAGGGGCTAAGTGCTTGTTGCCAAAGAAGAGTATCTGGCTCAATCGATAGGGCGAGCGCTACAAGTCCCTTTCGCTATTAACCCCCCCGTTGGTGTTCAAGGAGAGAAAGAAAGCACTTCGTCCTCTTCGACTAAAGTAATCTATGATAAATCACCCGCTAACGCGCCTAAAAGTAATCTACGAAGGAGACGTAAGGAGGTGAGCTGTAAGGCGAATTGTTGGGCTCGTCCTCTTCGACTAAAGTAATCTACGAAGGTGGCTCGGACCCTCTTCGCTTGACTCCTTACGCCCCGTTCGCCTATCTATCGATTTAGGTCTTATAGCGTTCGTCGAATAGCATCTCGAGAAAAGAAAAGGAGGTGTAGACGAAGGTGAGGAGGTGACTGGTGCTGATAGGCGTAGTTCCCCCTTCGCTCTCGCTTACCACTCCCCAACATTATCTTATTAAATATATAACGTGTCCCTCCGAGGTTTCTTCGAAACTGATTCACCACCGGGATAGGTTTCAACTAGCTTTCTCAGCCGGTCTTAGATGAAGGCCATGGGACCAGATAGTCTCAGTCGAGAATGAGAGTAGTGACTATACTCTTCTAAGCTCGGATTCCCTCAGCTACTTATTCGCTTCGCTACGCCGCAAGCGCCTTCGTACCGTTGCTGTAGCTACATTATGTCACCTCCCTCCGTCCATGACAGAAAGGATAGCAGAGAGTACAGACAAGCAGCATAAGCCGAAAGAGCGGACAAAGAGGGAGTCCAAGAAAGCCGAAAGAGCGGCTTTTCCTTGAGCACTCCATTCCACTGAGCGTATACGGTCCAACACATGCCCAATATGGATGGGAAGTCTAATAACTAAAGGATGCGTCTTATGTATCTAGTACAGAGGGAGATTCTACGGTTGAAAAGGGCTTTCCCCACAGACTTATTCTCGTGAGTGCCAATGCCGATTTAGCTGCCGGTCGTAGGGGCTGATTGCCATGCCAGTCTAGTAAACCTTTGATTTGGATTCTCTTTTATCAAGATATCGGACGCCTGACTCCTCCGACGCCCGATAAATCGCCTTCGTCGCCTCGTCGCTTACATCTTATTCGTAATTATAGAGTAGGGCGGCTCATCCACCCGTACTACCTTCTCTGCCTAGCCCCCCTTCTCCGCGAGCACACCTTTCTGCAGGAACTGGATACAGCTGCATCCAATTCAACAATAAGTTAGTTAATGGATTCCCAGAGAGCATAATCCTTGACGAACCACCCACAACTCCGCTAATAGGCTGCTCGTTGAGCCAACATTAATCACGAAACCTTTAATCCACTGCCCCAGTCCCGTATAAGACCACCACAACGGGGGTTCCCGTATAGGACCACCACAACAGAGGTTGGACCACTCTTTCGTCTAAGAGACCCGGGTTCGATTCCAGGCTGGCTGACCACAGGAGAGCCATTAGGCAAAGAGTATGGAGAGGGACCGGTATTTGTAGTGAAACCGCTCGAGGTGATTTATCAGAAAGCGCTTTTAGTCACGTCTTGCGGAGCCTTATGAGAGAATGCCGGGAAGCAAAGCCCTATGACGCGCATCAGGAGAAGGAGAATTCTTTCCCATCACTCCAAGCAATAGGAGCGGTAACCGTCTAGCTCCTTTCGCCATGTCAACATTTATGCTATTCTTCTATTCTCGTAGGTAGAAGGACCGTTCTCGCTTAATAAATAGTAGGGGTTCAAGTGAGTTCTCCACTTGATGATAAATCACCTTACTTAGCCAAACCAACCCTGACGTAAGGACCTTCGCTTGACTTGTATTTTGTATTATAGGGGCGACTAGAAGAACATCAACCGCATAAGTAATCTACGAACCCTTGGGCTTCTTGCTTAACGTTTTCACTCGATCGCTTTTGGTTTGACTTAGTAAAGCAAGGTCTTTCTTTCCTGGAACTAATAAATTAGTCCGTGTCCCCCCCCGGTGGCAGATTTGATAGGGTTGTTCTGAGTCCTAGTGTATTCTTGCCCCTTATACGGGCTGAATCACGTCAGGTACATCTAATGAAATAAGGCCTATGGCAACAATCGACGGAATTGGGCATGAGGATGCGGTAGGAGAGATTACTTTGTTGATGGCGGCCATTCCAATAGAACAACCAATGACTCCGTTTACAGAGAGAGACCCCTTTCAGTAGGGATTCAATCGAGACGAAAAGAATGTCAACAACCGAACAGGGGACGACGAAGGCTATTGCAGCAACTAATGCGGTGACCTACATTTAAGCAGTCATCGTGCATAACCAAATTGGACAGTAAGCAGCTAGGTTCTTCTACCGTTAATACGGGAAAACAGAAGCGAACTAAAGGTAGGAAAGTCTAGGGCGAGAAAAGCACTTCTTCTAATAATGGATTGGGATTTCATCGCTCAAAGAGAAGTAACATATGTTGTGTTCAGGAGCTGGAGAGCCAGTGAAGCAGCTCAACCAGCGTTCCCCCGGTGAGGCGCTAAAGGCGTAGGATAGAGAGTTCAGATGTCACAAAAACAAGCTGGAATCCCCCTCTTTGTTATGCCCTATTAGTAAGGGCCGAAGTTCCACAATCTCTTCTCATCTATGGGCACCCTACGCAACTCAAATGATCGGCCAGCGCCTCCTTTTGTTGGTATTTGACAGAAAGATGTAAACGCCGGGTGAGATCAGGACGTCAAAGTCAATCCTCAAATCTAGTAATTAATATAGAAGCGGGTCTCTCTTTCTCTCTGCACTGCACGTCGTGGGTTCCCCTGTATTCTTGCCCTCAAATAGAAGATTTCACTTTCTTTTCGATTTCTTAGATGCGAAGAGGACGAGAAAGTAATAGGGATGGGAAGTTACATACAGGACGGCACATCCATAAGAAGAAAGTCGAGCCTTATTCATTAGATAGATGATAATCGACGAGGAGTCCCTGGTACGATGTAAGGAGAAGGGTCCAGAAGATGCAGAGGTCACCGAATCAAACATACAATTAATAAGAGTCAAGCTAGTGAAGAAGTTCATTCATTTATAGAAGAATTTAACCAAGACGAACGGAACTATTAATCAAAATAGCAGTGGGAAAGTTGTTACCATAAGCAGCATATTAGAAAAGAAAAAAAGCTTATTCTATTGCGCTGGCTCGATAGACCGTTAAACAGCCCCTTAAGCCCATTATTAGCTACTTGGGTAGATCGAAAGGCAAGCTAGGGGGATAAGAAAGCCCGGTTCCTGGGGTTACGACTAAAAGAAGCCAAACCCAACCCTTGCGGCACTTCTTTATTAGGAGAGTAGGGAGAAGTAATGAGAGGTAGAAGGTCAAAATACCGGAAACGGCAACACGCTCGAAAGCAGAAGAGGAGGCGATTTATCGCCCACAAGTATGGGGGTCCCCTTTTTTCAGGAGCACCGCTATTTAGTCTATGGTCTAGAGTGAGAAAGAAAACGATGAATAAGTCAAGGGCTAGTAAACGCCAATAACCAATCTCCAAGAAAGGCAGTCGACCTTAGCGTCCAAAGAGTAGTGCGACAAAGAGGCGGGCACGCCTGAACATTCTTTCAAGTCGGAGGTTGATCCAACAGGTGTGACTGCAGATTGCTCTTTTGGAAGGGCTGGGTCAGATCTGGAAAGGAAGGCGCCGAAGGCCCTAAAGTAATCTACGAGCACAGCCGGAAAGCCTCATTATGCATATTGGAAGAAGTGTTTACTAAGTTGTATTCATTCAGTTAGATGGAACCCTATCCTGGATCTATCAATGCTTCCGCCAGTTTGATTGATGACCTATACCCGAGAGCTCTTTCATTTCCTGGCATGGACTGCCCTTCGTAGATTACTTAGTGCTAAGCTCAAAATCGCCTGTTCGCGACTATTGAACGAACACCTACTTCGTCCTCTTCTAAGCTACGCAGCCACGCTAGTTCGCCTATCGGCTATAATCCCTAGAAAGACTCTTCGCCTATCGGTGAAATAGACATGAATTCTTGCTACTTCCTCTTCGACGAAAATGTATTTCAGCTTGTTAGCAGCAATTTCATCATCTTCGCTTTAGGAACTAGTTTAAGATGGTCTGAAAGCTAGCCAGCAAACAGGGGCCTTGCAGGCAAGTACCGGGGGCCCAAAGCACCACTCCTTTGAAGGGAATGAACACTAGTTGCTCTATAAGTCGCTCGCCTAAGAGATACGAAAAGTAACTCGACTGATAAAGGAGAGGAAGTACTTGGACAGTGACAGCAGCTCCAATGCGAACTGCAACGGCATCTCTTTCTTCTTAAAGTTACTGCCCGGGGATGAGCTGTAAAGCGAAGAGCATTAAGAGGACAAGCTACCACTACTGTATGCTTCGCCGTTAGGCGAACAGGACGAATACCGCAACAATACGCTTATAGCGAGGTGATTTATCATAGGCGCTTTACTTATAGGGGGACCGCATGTGAAGCCTGTGTGATGACACCTTTAACGTCTCAACGCGGCTCGTCTACTACGTCCTCTTCGCCTTTTCTACTTTCTATACTATATTTCTCCTTTCTTGAGTGAGATTACTTGACTAAAGTCAGTGGTAAAGGCTGTTAGATAGCTGTCATCGTTCTCACAAGAATGGTTTGCCCGATCACTACACTACACAAGGACTGAGCCGCCCCTATACTCAGTTGACCCAGTAAAGCTCTTCGCTGATAATTATCATAGAAAAGCATAGTTCGGCTATCGGCAACGCCCGACGCTTTCTGATAAATCACCTCTAAATACTAGACTCTTCTGGTTCACTCAAAGGATGCGTATACTTCCATAATTGGAGGATCGAACAACAACTCTTATTTCAAGGCAGGTATTAGTCAGGTTGCCGGCTCTACTACCCCTAAGCGAGGTACAAATGTAGTGCACTCTGGTCCTGCCCACTTTGTCAATAGATCTAATCTCGAGTGAACTCGCTTTGAAATTCGGAAAAGAATCCGATGCTCATCATTCATCAAAGAGCACCATCAGTCCCAGGCCTCTCGATCTTACTTTGCACACGGAGACCGGCCCTAGTCCCTTAGGACGATCAGGCACCCTGGGCGTATGGTTTTCGGATCAAAAGAAACTGACACTAGCTTCTCTTATGATAATTATGCTGAGCCGCCCTACTCTATAATTACGAAGTAGGTGAAAAAAAAAGTATGCAACCAAGGATGGGTTGAGCTGTAATGTAAGGCTCGCAGGGTCCGAAGGAGCTGAGCCGGGGTTCCCTACTCGTTTAATTACGAAGAGGATGAAGTAGATTACTTTGAGTCGAATTGGACGAAGATAACGCAAGGAAAAAGCAGCGGTCGGTGCTACTAATCCAACCAAGGTGGCGCGAAGGAGGATGCTGGTGCAGGTGCACTAGAAGTAGATGCGGCCAAAGCAGAAGCTCCAACTTCTCGAGACGAGGTGATTTATCAGAGGAGTCAGTGAGATTTCTTACTTTCCAACCCTTACTAATAGGGGTTTGGAAACGGGGTCAAATCCTTTTAACGATAAATCGCCTTGACTTGCTCATCTTCTGTAAGCTCCCAATGGTAGAGACTATGCCTCATTGAGGATCTCAAGAGTGGGAGTCGCATGAGAGGAGCGACGAAAGTCAATTACGATTGAATGAAGGGAAAGCAGTGCCGCTATTGATAAGCTAAGGGGCTACGGATAATACCGCATATTACACATTCGTCTAGTTGGTTACGAGGTGATTTATCAGTCACAACCAAAGAAGGGCGGGCTCTTTGTGAGACTTTCTACTGGCGGTGCACCGGGCTCTTCATGGCTCTTATGGCTACCAGCTCTACTTGAATGCTGGAGAGCGAGATAGGGGCGTAGATACTATACGGGCGCTTGGTCAAGTCCTTCCACCAATATGGCAACTGAACCACGTCAAGAACGCTACCAAGTGTTCAGCAGATTCTAAGAGTACGTACGAGCCGCTACTAGAAGGATAGCATGCTTGAAAGACCCTGGCTGAGGGTTCCCTTATTATACGGGGGCTGGGACTTTGTTTTCATAAGCTTCAATCAGTACTCTATTCGAGCCGAAAGGCAAAGATTCCGCGGAGATGAAACTCGGCACTTCAACAAGAGAGTAAGAAAGAGACCAAAACGGATTCAGTTCAATGGCCATGAAATAGAGGTTGCGCAGCAAAGGTGGCTTAAAAGCAAAGAGTGTTTGGCGGGCATCAGACTGATTCTCCTTTGTTAAGCCCTTAATATATCTATGGCTCGAGAAAGCGAACTTCTCCGATTTCAATCCTATCTCTTGGGATTGCATCGCCTTAGTTTTCTCTGTCTTTTATAGGGCCACTATCTAAGCTATTATAAGGACTACGCGGTACTCGGTGATGATATTATCATTGCTGATGCTGCTCTAGCCACAGAATACCATTCGGTACTTGGTAGACGCTACGCGCCTTTCTATCTCCTCAACAAAGTCCTTAATCTCTGGTAGTGGAGTTCATTTTCATCGAAGATGCGAACGAAGCTAATAAGCTCTTTGTCGCCAGGAAGAGGTAGATTACTTTGCAGTATTAAAGGTACTAAGTAGCTCGCATATTGATTCATGAGTAGCTTTCGTCTCCAAAAGAGAGGAACACTGATCGTTCACCTCTAATATGACACGTTACCTCCCAGTTATATGATCAAGGGGATCAGTCGGCTAGAGAGCGGGGCTATTGTAGGCAAAGTCGTCCCCTCTACTGACCGAACCCTCAGTGAAATAGACGCGACGGCCGGTCACCATTATTACTTTACTTAGAAAGGTGAACATCTGGGAAAGGGAAAGCTATGCGGCCCCAAGTAGAATGGAGGCGCTGAAAGCCCACGTACATGATTAATAGAATCGCTACTACGGGGGCGGGAGGAGCGGTCAACTTGATGCGTGAAAAAAAGGCATGAGTGCGGTTCCGATCTTGTAGTCTATTCCTTAGTTGGGTGCTCTGCTTTAGTGTGATTGACGAAGGGTCCAAAGGGTCCGAGCCACCTTCGTAGATTACTTTGTTCCCTACTCGTTTAATTACGAAGAGGATGAAGTAGATTACTTTTAGGCGAGCCAAACCCAACCCTAGGTTTGGCAAAATCTATAATGAAAGGAGATCGGGGTCGATAGTTGGCAAGGAACCTTATCTTCCCAAAAAAGGGGGAGCAGCTGTGGGATCACTCTAATTCTGGAAAAAGTAAGGGCCCTTTTACCAAGTCTACCAGATAGAAGATGATAGAGGGCCTTCGTTGTGCAAGACGGTGCCCTCTCAATCACCCTTCGTAGTCAAAGAAGAAAATAAGCTTCGGCGATCTTACCTACTAAATGAAAAGCCTGCGTTGTGATCGAAATATCTCAGTTCAGTGAGGACTCACTCACCTACTCCTTATCTATCTAATAGTTTATTCTATCTACTGAATTCAAAGGGCGACCCGCTCCGATAAATCGCCTCCTACTCCTACGATAAATCGCCTCTTGTCATCCCAAGATTCTTCCGTGACTGGTCTTCTCACCTCTTTCTATACGAAATTAGAGACTGATAAGGATCAGGAAATTACATATATAAAAGAGAAGCGCCCTCTTAAATACGATAATAAAGGATATTGAAGATTCATGCTTAAATACGATAATAAAGATGCAGATAATTGAAGATCTCTATTGCGGATTTTCGTCCTATTACTTTACTTAATACCTCGTATAAGCTTGTTTCCAAGGTGTTGGTTAGCAGGCTTCGGCCAATTTTACATCAAATTGTTGGGCCTTTTCAGAACAGCTTTCTAGCTGGTAGAGGTACCTCGGATAATATATTGATTACGCAGGAGGTTGTCCATTCTCTTGTTAATCTAAAAGGGCGGAGGGGTGGTATGATTCTGAAGCTTGACATACATAAAGCTTATGATACAGTCAGTTGGCAGTTCCTTCATGAGACTTTGCTACTTCTTGATCTTCCGAATGTATTGATTGAACTTGTCATGTTCTCTATTAAACACATGACCACTTCCATTGTTTGGAATGGTGAAAAGCTTCCGGATTTCCATTCTGGCAGAGGACTTAGGCAAGGTCTTTCAGAACCTTATCTGTTTATATTAGTGATGGAGAGGTTGTCTAATATGATACAGGACAAGGTGGATAGCAAGGTTTGGTGCCCTATTCGAATCTCTCGTAGGGGGCCTTCTATTTCACATTTGTTCTTTGCAGACGATTTGATGTTATTTGCTAGAGCTTCGCATGATCAAATGGAGCTGATTAAGCATTGCATTAATGATTTCTCTGATAAAGCACCTCGGGTTTAAATATTAGTCCAACTAAGTCCAAATTGTTTGTTTCTCCTAATATTAGCCCGCAGGTTGCGTGTTCTTTGAGTTCATTAGGTGGATTTCCTTTAACTTCCAATCTTGGTCGTTATTTGGGAGTTCCTATTGTGCATGACAGGGTCAATCAACAAACTTATGCTCCGTTGATTGATAAGGTTCTCAAGAAGCTTGCTGACTGGAAGGGCAAGGTCCTTAGTCCTGCGGGGCGTCGGACGCTCATACTCTCCACCACTTTGGCCATACCTTTGCACACTATGCAAACAGCTTTGCTTCCTTCTTCGGTTACTAAACGGTTGGACCAAATTAATAGTCAGTGGGGTGGAACTGCTTCTCATTCTAGGAATCATCTTGTTAATTGGAAGCGAGTTTGAAAGCCTAAAACGAGTGGGGGTTTGGGCTTGAGACAGGCGAGAGACTACAACATTGCGCTGTTGTCCAAACTTGGATGGAAACTTCACGAGCGCAAAGAGGATCTTTGGTGCCAAATAATGCGAGGGAAATACCTCAAAGAGCAGCAGGCCTTTCTGTCTGCTCCTTCTCCCCAAAAATGCTCTTCTACTTGGAGGAGTATTCTTCAAACTAAGGAGTGCATTAAAAAAGGAACTCTTTGGCGGATTGGTAATGGACACCAGGTTAAGTTTTGGACGGACTGGTGGGTAGGCAAGGGTCCTCTAATTGACGATGTTGTTGGTTCTATTCCTGATGATGTACACACAAAATTGGTACAAGAGGTGATAGGCGCTGATGGCTCTTGGGACCTACAGGTGATCTCGGGTTCCCTACCTCCAACAAAGCTTGAAGAGATACGAGCTATTCAGCTTCCTGTGATGACGAATAGGTGTGACTCTACTTCTTGGGGATTGACCTCGGACGGTCGTTTCACGGTTTCGTCAGCATTCTCTGTTATTTCTCTACCTTCTCGGCCTCCTGATGTCGATGACTTCTCTTGGATTTGGAAGATTCAGTGCCCGGAGCGGGTTCGTTTCTTCCTTTGGAACTTGATGCATGGCAAGCTTAATACCAATGTCATGCGTGTTAAAAAAGGGTTTACTAATGACCCCAACTGTGGTGTGTGTGGCAATATTGGTGAAACGGCTGATCATGTTTTTCGCCAATGTCCTTTTGCTATATTTGTTTGGCGCATGATAAATCACCTGCTCCTTCGTCTCCTTCGTAGATTACTTAACTCAGCGACCCCTACCCCTATAAGTAAAGCCTCCTTCGAGGAGTCCAGCCTTGGTAAGCCCTCAGAGGAGAATAAACTAGCAATGACAGTCGGGGATGTCCCCACGC
>JAOBAK010354452.1:0-10689 GCA_025212335.1 Chlorophytum comosum
TTAAACTAGATCTAAATTGATACACAAATATATGCTTAAGTTGAATCGCAGATCTTTTCTGCCCACCGCGTATTTAAATTGTTTGATTCGCTTCCGCTGCGTTTTGTCAATTTGATTGTCAAATTTCTATCAAGATAAAGTTCTGTAACCTCACTCGACGCCCACTATTTGAAGTCCCATGCGTGTGTGCACGTGCAGCCGTTTTGCTCGTGCAACAAGTGATATCAAAGTCTTGTTGTGGGCCACAAGGGTGTTTCGTAGTCCAAGTACCCGTTACAGGAACGAATTGATTTAGTCTATGTTGATGGCTAATCGATTTGCTTTCCGATTAAGCTGACCCATAGTTTGTGTGCCTCCAAATGGGGCATTTAGATCTGTTGATGGCTTTGGAGTGTATTCACATGACACAGGATATCTTGAGATCATGCGGGTACACTTTAGTCCCACATTGGATAGAGTAAGGATGTGCAGTGTGTTAAAAAATGATGAGTGAGCCTCTATCCGAAAGGTTGGTTTTTTTAGATAAATATGGATTCATGATTCCACTTGGTACTAATCATTTGAATCCCCATGCGTGTGTGCGTGCACGACCCGTTTTGCTCCCCATCAGTATTGAAAGTTAATTAGTCATTGTGAGATGTCAGTAACTTTTGTTTGTTATTTCTGTTATCCTATTTAAGTTTTTCACTAAACACTGAACCTTGTGAGGACGAGACCATAAGGACTGTTAAATAGGACATCTCATGCTAGTAAAACAATAGTTTTTAATAAATTCACACGGTAATTTTCTCAAGTTCACAACCCTACACCTTTATCTTTGCCGGCTTTCAGACCTTCTATTAAATCAAACGCCCCCACAAACTCTGTGCTAGATGACAGAGACAATAAACAAGGAGGTGTAAGAATGCTAGTGATTAGTAATTCAGAACTTTGAAAGGGTTTCTTAACAGACACAAAACTCTCTCTCCCTCCTCACATTCTGCTTGCACTTGAGAAACCAGAGAGTAAATCGTACACCACACACAGAACATGTACGCACACTAGTCGCCAGTAGCCCACAACATGTGCACGTGCGAGTGACTCTGATAAATGAATGCCAGGATGCTGATATCCGTGTCCTATGTACTTGACAGGATGAAAAAGGAAAGTGACAGGCTTCAAGGCAATCCTCTCTCTCTCTCTCTAAGTGACAGGCTTCAGGGAAATCCCTCTCTCTCTCTCTCTCTCTCTCTCTCTCTCGTGTTACTTTGAGCCTACCCTAAGGGCTGGTGATTGTCATGCTGGGCGCAAGAGAGTAAAGGGGACATTCTGGTGACAAGTTATTGTCACAGATTTATTGACACCCAAAAGTTGCAAACTCAATGAGATGTATTCATCATTACTACAATTTACCATTATCAACCAACTATATAGTCTTATTGATTGTAAAGTCACACATGAAATGTCTAGCTCCAAAAAGCAAATAAAGGGAAAATATAGCAAAAGATAAGCGCGGCTGAACGAAGAACTAACCTCACTGTTTGTTGCGACTTATGCCCCTGAAACCAAAAGTGATAACAAAATTGGTTAGTTTGCTCATGTGGATAGAATTCATAGCATGGTCCTATTGAGAATTTATATCTTGCATCTAAAGATACTTAAATAAGGTTAATTTCCTCTCCAAGTCATAATGTGTTACAGGGTTTGGAGAACAGAGTACTTCATATTACCACAAAAAAACTGGAACCTATTAAGTATCCAAACAAAACTGAGGACTTCATATTACCACAATGAAATTGGAACCTTTTTAAGTATCCAGAAAACTGTACTTTGACGTTGATAGTAGTCTATGCTGTTCAGGCACTGGCTGCAGATTTCGCAGGTACATGCACATCTGAGGCGGAGGTTTGCAATCACTGCAAGCAGTTGGCAGGTGATAGGAGCATCTGAGGATATGCAGCGCAATGACAAGTTGATTCATACTGATGGTTCACATACTGTTAATGGTAACAAAAATTGGTTAGCCGGTCATGAACAGTAATGGGTTGTTGAATATAGCAGCAAAGTAATATGTTTAATTTTCCATCAAATAGAGATTGGTGACAATGACTTGTCTAAATGCACAGATATTTCTCATTCAGCTACAAAATATCTTCATTGTGAGATATCTTAATTAAGTAGATTTACTTTTTACCGTTAGGGTGGTTCTTGTGCTTCTGTTTTTTCCATTTCCCAACAGAGAGTCATCATAGTGCAAAAGGATGTCTTGAAGGTATGGAAGGAAGCAAAAATAAACCTTTTGAACAAGTTGGTGCCTTTGGAGTCAACTACAGGAATTAAACTGAAATTCCATCAAAATTTTTAGGAAAGATACACAAATAAGGTCACCACCTGTAAGTTTGCTTTAAAAAGAAGATACACAGAGGTCATTTGGGCAAGACATTAGCAATATCTCAAAACTGCATCTTCTATACAAAATTTTCGCATGTTTGATCACAAATGTAAAGATTAACTATAAACATCTGCTTAGTATATCTGTAAGAGAAAGCAACGGTGGGTTCATGCTCACTTGGTGCTAAACTTTTAAGTGTATCAGTGTACAAGACATGTACTATTGAGTCCAGTTGTAAAAGAATAAAAGCCAATGTGATGTTTCATTCAGACTGATGTTTACAGATTTGTGTTAAACAATGTTTGTTATTCTCTTAAATACTTAATGTTTCAACTGCCAAGCTTGCCTTGGATTTTCTTTCTTTCCTTTTCCTTTCTCCTCTTCTTTTATGTCAGGCTCGTGTGTATGTGTGCGCATGGTTTTTTTTCCTAGATGCAATCATGCATGCCCAAAAGAATAATAGATTATTAACTCCCTTTTTTCTCAGTGTTTAGACTATCCAAATTTGGTCATATACACTTGTATATAGTATAAAGAACTATTGAAAGTAAACACTTTTGATTTACATATCTCTCTCGTATTCACATACTTTCAACAGGATTGCATGCTACTACTTACTAGCAAAATGTATATTAAATAATGGGAAAGATAATAAAACAATGCAATAAGATGATAAGTGAATCTTAGAAGAGCTATTCAATTGTATGTAACTTTATCTAAATACTACATGAATCTTCTCCTTTCCATAATGTTAGGTCGAAGTTTGCAAGGCAACTCAAATTAAACATTAAACTGCTTTGCTCAGCTCTGTTTAGGTCTATATCCCCCTTATACTATCCAGAGCATCAAACGGTCTTTAAGGGGGGGCATCCAACAACCCCCTTAGTATGACATTTTAGTCAAAAGGATAAAATTTCATTCTTGTACAATAGTTATATTTGTATCTCTTTTCTTTTATTTTCAGGCCAACGTGTATCTATTAGGTCTCAAAGACACATTTCAAATATCTAGAACCCTCAAAATCTTATCCCTATAGTGTTTTCCGACATAGCTTGACTTTTCGTTACGTATTAATGCTCCTAAATCGTAATCTCAAACTCTAAATACCTAATTTAAAGCAAACTTAAAGAATGAACCAAAGCTCTTATGACTTGTAAGAGGTCAGGCACACTTTAAACACATTTGGCCACATTCTCAATAATTTTGGGACACGATGGGGCCTTGTGGCCCTTCCTCCACATTTAGTATGTGAAGCTTCCACAAACTTGATTAAGATCTGAGACCAACTTCCCATTGATTAAAGACATCATGGCCCCACAGTGTGACATGAAGGAGGATGGGAAATGCATGGCCATAGGCATGGCAATAACAAGCTTCACGAGCACGTAATTAAGGAGCTCAAACTTGGCCTGCCTTTGAAAAGGATAAAAAAACAAGCCAACAAAAGCTTGAGGACTTCTGGCGTGTGGGTTGACGTTGATGGTGCATGCAAAGAGACCTTGCTTTAATACTTGACACAACAGGCCTTGAGATCCTGTTCTAATCTATGAACAAACGTTTCTAGCAGAAGTGTGGAGTGAAGGTAAGCCACGACGAGGGATCACGTCCTTGTAAACAAGCAGTGAAATGGACTGGTCTCAGTGGAGAGATATCTTGACATGAAGATTATTGACACTAGATACGGGTTTAGTGAGGTGCGTAGCTAGTAGTTTTTTCTATGAACGGAAAAGTATCTTGTTGGGAACAATGAGAAGCGTGAGGAGATGATCAGATGTTGATGTGTGGAGTTTTCTGGCTATATAGTTAGTGCTGTGAGATTTGTGTTTCAAGTAATCAATTGACCTGTTGATGTAGCACCATATATGCACACCGAAACATACAGCCAACTGCAAGCTTTTTGTGTCAGTGTCTTGATTATCATGTTTTTAGATGTTAGGATCCCTAGCTCATAGCATTTGATGATTGTCATGCAATCAAATTAAGGAAATATGTGTACAACACAAATAATTTCTTATAATAACTGTAATCTATAAAAAAAATGAAAATCAAACTAGTGTATATTTAGTTTAAGGATGTGGGCTTTCATAAGTAAATAGCTATGACGACATGCATGCTAGAATCACTCTCAATGGTCTCACTTGGTTATTTTCAGGTACTCTATCCAATATAAGCATCACTACCCTTATATTTAGTCAAATATGGTTATTGTCACTGTAAATGAAGCTATATTGCTATACAGACAGCAGAATGATAAATCGATTAATCAGTATACAACAACCGCAGCATATAATTAAGCATGAATCCCTTCTTCCGCATTCAGTTTGCAGGTTTCTTATCTGCTTACTGCATATATATAGTTCAGCATTAGCCTTGACAGCAACCAGAGGTTTGTATGTTCAGCGGTCTGTATCAGTTGTGAGGACATTCGTGCAATCAGTCAAAGTTTGCATGAAACCAGCTTTCAATGAGGGACATGGTGAGGTCTGCAAGAATACAAAACGATAAGTAAACACAATGAATGAGAGAGACGGGGAAGCCAAGTTTCTAATGGGTGAGGCTGTATTGTCATTCTCTTTTGGGACCAATGTATCTCTTTCCATGAGCTGGAGTAATAGATTTGCAAATGTTGGCCTTTGATTCTTGTAGAAATCTAATGCATTAGAAATCATGAGATAGGCCAGCCAGTCCTGATACAAAGGTTTACAACCTGGACTCGGCTACAGTGTTTGAATGTAGGATCTCATGCAGCCCATAACAAATAATGGACATGGACTGGGTTTCTAGACAGGGTCACTATCGGCCGACATGCAATGCATATTTTTTGGGTAATTTCAAGATTTCCATGAAGATTCAAGCGAATTTTGAGTGCAATATGCAACTAAAAATTACAGTGTCAGTCATGAGTCATACCAGATGGCCAACACCATTAATAGTCGGCTGATCTAAGGTGAGAAAATAACATTACTTGAACATGGAAAAATCCATATCAGTGGAAACTAACTTCTTGTCTTCCCATTTAATTGGAAACAGAATTTTTCATTAAAATAATAAGATGCAACAAAAATGAACTTCCAGGTAGGGAACCTAAGTAGCACTTTGGTAGACCATGCAAGGATGCTCTTGTTCTCTTTGACCCATAGACGACTGCAGAACATCTTTAACCCTCCAATTAAACGATATATGTCGGCCAACCAATTGTAACTAAGGTGCTTGTGGAGCTGCCATTGACAAGGAATTAACCAACAGTGGTCGGTCCATTATCTCTCAAGAATGAAGGAAGACAGATCAAAACAACAATGTGCTGTCTCCACCGCTATGGACCAAGATGACAATTTTGACTCACTCTCCAAGGAGTTTCTGATAACAAACAGGGGAACTAGGAATGGTGCCAAGAGATTGGAAACCAGAAGAGGCTTATGAAATCTCGATTTGCTAGCAGCATTTCAAAGATAATGAGAACTAAGAAAAGAACAAGTATGTGACTCTCGTGTACCTATTCGCGAAGCTATATGTTCTGTGATACTTCATGAATACCAAACCTTGCCGTATAATCATTTTTTCCTATGTTTTGCTGGAAAGTAATCTTCAGAGCTTGTTTAGAGTTTATATCATGCTGATGAATGGAGGCATCAAGAAAAACTCCAACTAAAGTTGGCATTAAAAATCACTAATTAAAATGCCTAAACATAAGAGAATAAACACCAATAAGCTAAGAGATCTAATCATTCACTGCAACTTGCAAAGAATCTGGCGCTGCTTGTTAAAATACTGAAACCAAACAGAAAATTGCAATAAAACGCTTATAATGCTTCTTGTAGATGGCTGTTATGATTGCCAATACTGATAATATACAACTGTAGTTGAACTGAATAAAATATACTGGAACTTAACAGAATGCTTATTATAAAGTTGTATTGATCTAAACACTTCACAAAGTTTCTTTCTCAAGGCAAACTGACCAAGTTGATCTATTCAATATTAGAAATCTGAAGAATGATTACTTCGCGGAGCTAGCGCCTTCTTCTTGTAGGCTCACAGTCCCCTCTACAATAGCAAAATTCTCGTGATATTTTGCCAAATCAAGGTTCCTTAAGCAAGTTTTGTTCATCAAAGTCAAATGGTAGAGATGCTTATTTTAGATGAAAAAATCAGTAGGGGAGATTAGGATTAGTGGACTAACAGACCAAATCTATGATTTTTCGGTCTCTCTCACATGCCACAAGTGCAGCCCGTGGGCTCAGGACCAACCACATGAGCTTACTCATGACCCAAACCCGCATTGGAGGAATCTCCGCTGCAAGGTGGACCAGGCGTCGACTTTATGGTCGGCCAGACCTGCTCGATTATGACCCGGCACCTGTCTCAAGGGTACCCCCCACACCACAGACCAGCCTACAATTCTTTTCTATCTTCAGAACTATAAAAACTGCCTTTTCAGCCTCTCACAAATCGCTACCAATCTAACACCCAACCACTACCGAAAATTTTAAAAATATGCTAGGGAAGTCACTGGAAATGGAATGCACAAGGACCAATGACGACCTAAAGATCACGGAGCTGCGGCTTGGGTTTCCAGGGATGGATAATCGAACCAAGTCACTAGTGCAGAGTAACAAGAGGAAACTGGATGAGTTCAAGGATGACAGTTGTCTGATGCCCCTCCTGCAGCTAAGTAAGTTACATGCATATTTTCTTGACGAGCATAGTTTTGTGGGAGATAACACAGCTAATGAATTTTTTGTGAATTTGGCAGGGTGCAGGTTGTAGGATGGCCGCCTGTTCGTTCCTACAGGAAGAATACTTTTCAAGCGAGTAAGACAGAAGCCGAGACCAGTGGAATGCTTGTGAAAGTTAGCATGGATGGCGCTCCGTACTTGAGAAAACTTGATCTTAATATGTACAAGGGTTACAAGGAATTGACGGACGCCCTTAATAACTTGTTCAGAGGATTTCCATTAGACGTTGAAGGATGTGACGGAGATTATGCAGTAACTTATGAAGATAAAGATGGGGACTGGATGTTGGTTGGAGATGTTCCGTGGGGGTAAGCTGCTGCCTTTATGATTTTCGACCATTAGTACTATTGCACAGTTCAATCTCATGCCTTCTGTGAGTGAACCGATGACCATCGTGTGTGCTTTTGCAGAACGTTTATCACCTCATGCAAAAGGCTAAGGATATTGAGAGAGAATTTGGTTTTCACACCTAAAACTAACAATTACTGCCCACAGAGATAGATGTTGAAGACTGGGAATTCCTAGCTTTTGACAAGCACTTGCAAAATCAGATTGGCAGAACAGTGATCGACAGGTGGCCCCTGATATCGAACTTTTGGAAGACATCCCGCATGCAGCAAACCTCTAATCTCTTGATAAGCTTTTTTCTGCTACAGAGGTCGAGTGGTGAGGCAATTAGGTGCTGACAAGACGTATAGACTTGCAGGATTCTCTACTCTTTTCTGCAGAGAGTTCAGGGACCAGCTTCAAGCATACTTATATTTGTTCAAGAAGATTTTGTCGGGATGGCATGGCTAGAAAAAAATCAATTGCTCCAGCGCTTTTCTTCCACGCGAAAGTGTGCAGAACATATCACTGGGCTTTCGACTGGTTGCCTTTGTAAATTTCCCCATGAGAATTACTATAATGATGGCAAATAGATCTCATTAGTTTCTACCTTTTCTCATCGGCCACGCACAGATTGAATTTACCAATGGTGGTAACGTTATGCATTTATTGTTTTATTGTTAACGAATGATTTTATTGAGGCCCATGACTCTGTAAACTGACAAATTATCTTCCAGTCACTCTTGTTCAGAGAATTCAATCCTGGATGGATCTTGTCTGGGTATGACAGAGGTCGTACTCTGCCAAAAAGTTGATTACGATTAATGGGCAATAGTGGTGTGATATAGTTAGGAAACAGGGTCATAGTAGAATATTTGAATTCACCAATACTCTTTAATAACACCTGCCAATGCAATAAAACACCGTAGTTATGGTGAGGGCCGTGGTTATTGCGAGTGCCCGTTTGGACCGAAAAATGGGGCTATTACCTCAGTGGCGCCATTACCTTCATAATTCACTTTAAATACATGCTAGTTGGGATTTGAACCTAGATGGCTCTACTACCAAATCGTAACTAAGGAGAATCAAATGATTTAGAAAAGATTCATAATATTAATGATAAAGGGGGCCTATTCATATAGAGATTAAAGACTTGCACAACAACCTAAGATAATGATTATGCCTAACACAAGATAACCTATGTTCTAATATAATTGACTCTCACACTCACCCTCAAGCTGGAGCATACTCTTGATAACCGCAAAACGATTGTCGCCCAATGACTAAAATCGACTGATGAAGATGACCGGGTTATACCTGGATCAGATGATGAAAATCTCAATGACACTGGATATCAAGGTCAGAAGAATGAAAATGATAAGATAATTCTGCCCATTCAGATTTTTAAAAGAGTCTTTCTCTTGATTAAGGTGTCACAAGTGATTGCTTTGGGGACACTCCTGTAAGAACCCATAAATTATGCAGCTAACAGAAGCAATGCAGAAAGGACTACCTAAGGGAAGAAGACCCAATATGAAAACTCAGACAGAAAAGCGATCACAACGAGACCATGAATATGAAGAAAATTGAGATGAAATCTAGCATGGGGACGACGATACTATCGATGACGATGACAAGCAAACACTATGGATGGATGGTTTGCTGATGACTGGAGCAGCGTGAGAGTTGGGCAGAAACTACGACAGAAGATAACATCTCCTCCCCCTAACAAAAAGTCTTTCCTTCTCCCTAACGACGAAGTCATCGAAAACCAAAAATGATCAAACACTTCTCCCCCTGACGACGAGAAACAAACGTTCTCAAATAAACAAGCTCTGCATCTCCTCTTCATAATTGCACCATGTAATATTTAGCCGCAGCGGAATCATCACAACCTCAAATAGAAAGTACGCAAAATACAGAAGCACACGAGAGAATATATATCGTGGTTTAAACCACGTGTCAAAACCGAGAGGAATTCCACTATAATTTAAATACCAAATTACAGTAATTACAACTCTCTAACTATTGGCAACCTTTGACTCAAACTTGTGTCGATGAAGAAGATGTGCACCGGAGAAGCGTACAGCACGACCCGCGGCTTCCCCCATCTCTCTTTGCTTTCCGGACTCCCTAGCTCCTCCTCGAACTCCGTGCTCTCTCTATCTCTGCCCGTTTTTGACCTCAACTGCGTGCTTCTGCTGCATGAACTCGCCCCCCTCCCCTCCTTTTAAGGGAGGGGAGGCCGGCAATTACCGACTTAGAGAAGTCGGCTAAATTGCCAACTTCTTTGTAAGAAAACAGAGCCCAAACGGGCTCTGTTGCCATCCGAAACCAACGCGGGTCCGACTCCTTCGCGCGCGCCTGCTACCCAAACACCCGAGCAGGGTCGTTATCTGACGTGCGTGAGTTCACAGGAGCCCCGACCCAAGAATGGGTCGGGTTTGCTGTTTGAGCCAATAAAAAACGAAACAGTTCTCCCATTTGGCGAAAAACTTTGAGTCACCTGGCATCTCCCCTTGACGAGTACATGTCGTCTTAAAGAATTGCTGACTAAGCCATGTCTGAAATCACCATCGGACATCAAACTTTGGCATGCTAGAAATCACCATCGAACACCTTCGACTTTATCCCTAAGTCGACATTGGCCTAGTTACACCATTGCACACGTCCGAAACAGAAATAGTTCTCATCTTTTTCAGCACCACAGCCAATCCCACGTGTAGCTGACCAAGTCAAAACTAACTTTTGACTTGACTGGAGAGCGATTTCGACCTCTCCAGTATCCCTGGTGACCTCACCATCGTCTTCACGACGGAACTGAAATATTTTTTCTGATTTAGCTAAATCACCCTCACATGCTTCCAGTTCCACACTTCCTGAAGTTCTTTGAACAAGACGATATAACCTGTTGATCAATCTCCCCTGCAACAGAACCATGTTTGCAGCTTGAGCTATCTACATGACTCTCTTTGAGCATCGTATTTCCAACCCTCAGAGTCCAACTTGCTTAGTGATATTAAATTCTTTCGCAATCTTGGGACATAGGCAACTTTGTCCAATATGCACTCCTCTGCACTTCCAACATTGACGCTTCCTAAACATGTGACTGCAACTGTAGATCCATCGCCTAAAGTCATCATGCCACTCACACTGTCATAAAAACTGAAGAAGTAATCCCTCTTGCAGCACACGTGTGTCGCACATGAAAAATCTAAATACCAATCACTTTGAGATTCGTCTAATTCACTGAGA
>JAOBAK010356633.1:0-10555 GCA_025212335.1 Chlorophytum comosum
TTGTTGGGGAGGTTGTAATACCTAGATCTAATTACACATTTGTAACTAAGATCATGTTTGGGATTTTTAGGGAATTTTTCAGAATTTTCTGAAAACATTTCATGAGAGGGCATTTTGGTAATTTCACATTAGACCGAGTTTTGGAAATGGATAAAATGAAAACTTTTAGATCCATGACGACCAGCTCGGAA
This sequence comes from Chlorophytum comosum, assembly GCA_025212335.1. NCBI lineage: Eukaryota > Viridiplantae > Streptophyta > Magnoliopsida > Asparagales > Asparagaceae > Chlorophytum > Chlorophytum comosum. The sequence continues at coordinate 192 of JAOBAK010356633.1, forward strand.
TTTGTGATCCAACGGCGCGAAAATCGCGCGAAACGAATGTCATATGCATTAGTTATGGCTAAAACACTTTTTCACTTAAGAATGGGTCCCACAACTTAATTATTTGAGTCTTGGGTTTTAGGCCTGGATTAAACATGAACGAAAATAGGTCTATTTAAAGATAGATCCTCCTTGGGATTAGGGTTTTTACCTCATTTGGGCAGCCTCATTAGTTTTATAGAGAGATTAGTGAGAAAAAGAGTGCAAGCTATCATCTTTCTCCTAGTTTGAGGTATAATCTCCCAAAACTTGCTATTTTAAAGTTGTTCATCATGTGATTAGCTATCTAATGAGCTTGTTCATGCATGAGTTGGTTTAGATCTTGGAATTTGAGCTTCAAGAGAGGGCTATTTGCATTTTTATTGATTTGAACTTGCATCAAGGTGAGTACTCTCACTTCGTAATTCATGTATATGGAAAATCCCCCTCTTTTGTAAAACTACTAGTTTTCTTGTGTAGATGAGAAAATAGTATTTTTATGATCTAGCTAGGTGGTATCTAGCTGTAGATGGATTGTTGGCATGAGACTTGACTTAATATCATGTTAGGATACCCGCTTTGAAAGTTAGGGTTTGCAGTCCAAGGTCTATAACTAGTGTTTAGCGTAAAAACATGGAGGACACGTCCATCGCGCTTGCCGGGGGTGACCTTGGGCATGAACGATGGTAGCCGGAGGCTAGGGAGGACCAATGGAGCAAACCCAAACGTTCGAAACACCGGGAGGAACAGTTCAGGCCAATAGAACAGTGCACTTTCAGTGCATGTTCCGCCGGCGGAATATGAGTTCTGTCGACAGAACATGACTGGGAGTGACCTGGGACCATTGGGTCGGCGGAAGGATTTATCCGCCGACGGAACACTGGCTGTTTGAGGATTGTAACTTGAGATTGAGGGACTGTTTTGATGGGCCCGCTTGGATATTGCATGGGGGTTGGTTAAGGGTTGTAACAATGGTATGTGTGCCCTATTGCATGATGTATGAGTCCATGTATGTTATGACCTAATGCATGATTCTTGTGATAGATGTCGGATATTGGGGTTGTGTTGGGACTCGGACTAGAACTAGGGTTGGTGTGAACCTGAGTGTTGGCTTAGGGCCTGAGGAGTACCTTGAGTTGGTATGGTTACTACTTTGGTGGGTTGACCCGAGTAGGTGTATGATGTGACCTTAGGCTATCCGGATGGTACCCCGGTATAGTGGTGTATTCATGTTGGCCGTGGATTGCCGGCTCGCCCTCAGCTGGGATATAAATAGAGAGAAGCTGGATATCGATAAACCGACTCGCGCCCAGTCAGAATATAAATGGAGAGAAGCTGGATATCGATGCACCCTTGCTATAGTAATGTTACTGCATCTTATGACATTTTCACAAGCATACTTTAAGTTGGAACCATATTCAACCATGGGCGTTTGAATTTCATATGGAAGTGACTTTTATTCTCATTAACTATGACCAGTTTTTCCACCATTTTTTTTCCAGAATCAGTTTTGCCACCAATAAAAGACACAGAGCAAGATTCGGCACAGAAGACCTCTACCCCTTTCGTTACCCGTTACATAACCCCACCCGTCAACATGCCAAACCGTGGTCTTTGTTTAACAGGTCAAGATGAACAGGTTCAACTTGGTTCGGCATGTTCCTATTATAAATGTGGCAAAAGGCATACATCGTGTCGTGCATACATTAACTACATATAACTAGTTGCTTACATGATAAATTCATTTATAGGGATTATACTACTGTATGAAGAAATGATCAATGGATACTTGTTCCCACAAGTCAGTCTTCAACATTAAGCATTGTGTTCACATCCAAGATCACAAGATTAACACAATAAAAGTCATCTTTGAGCTTCTCGCACCGTAACTTAAGTAAAGCCCAACAAAAGTCAACTAAACTCTTATGCAGTGAAGCATTTGATGATATTGATTGACTTTAATGCAAGTGCAACTACTGTTACTAGCTAGTTGTGTATTTTAGCCTAGATCAACTATGGCTTTGTTGAGTATGTAGCCATCATAAAGTGACAATTAGAAATAGAAACAAATAATTCCTGGTATGGAAAACTCACTCTTGTTCCTACAATCAACATGGAGAAATATGGATGTTGATATCTTTATATCAGTCCACACTCATCTTAGTTATCTGTTGGAAATCAATCACTGATTTCCCTCTCTCACCCAACTTGTCTCTCTCAGTGTGTCTAATTTGGAATTCTTAACAACGAAGAGTGTTGCTTTCAGATGCTGCTTTGTTGAATAGAAATGTGGTTTAAGTTGTTTTTGAAACGCAACAAGTCCTGCTTCAAAACAAAGAATATAGTCGATAGAATCATAGAATACAAACCTAAACATATCAATAGTACCACGGCAGTGGAAGCCGTAGATTAACATTGGCGGATGGTTCACTGGCCAAATAGACAGCTCTTTGGCAATTGCAAATGTCTAATTGAGTACCATAAACATGATATAACAAAAGCATATAATTTAAATCATCTTGTGATATAATATATTCAAATACTCTAAGTCTTAAATTTGCTTCGTTTCTCATCAGAGATTCAACCTTAACCAAAGAAATAACAAAAGTTCAACCATAAACATGATAACGAAAGCGTATAATTTAAATTATTTTTGTGATATAATATATTCAAATTCTCTGAGTCTTAAGTTTGCTTTGTTTCTCATCAGAGATTCAACCTTAACAGAAGAAATAACGGAAGTTCAACTATAGTACCAGCCACAACTAGGATTTTGTTCTCGTCTATTGCAAGCTTTGGGAGATGGCGAAACATGCGAACATGATGTCCAACTGGGACAGTAACAGAAAGAATCATATTACTGCTCCTCAGTGATTGTACTGTTACATAGCAAACATAGATATAGGTATTTCCATATTCGGCTTTGCTAGCCAGCAGTACTTACAGTTAGTATACAATGGATCACAGAAGTAACGCAAGGAATTTGCTGCCTGACAAGGAGTTCAGAATAGTATTAGGGGCATAATAGTCTTTTGGTCTCTCTGTTAAGTTTCACTAACGGTTGGAACTTTTTTGAAAAGTTCAGGGCACATAGTTGTAGGTTTCAAAGTTCAGGGCTTACTTGAAATCTAGCCAAAGTTGAGGGCACTTTTTTGTAATTCACCCTTCTGCTAATATTGGTAGGAACTAAGACAGTGTATTTCGTCATATTAAAGTCAGACCAATCAGACCTTGCAGATTAAACCTAAAGTGGAACAGAAGATATCTCGCTTTCCCCGATAGCCATGCTAATTTACCGTGATAACGGTCACACAAGCTGCTACAAAATGTCACCAAATAATATGCATGCCAGGGAAGTTAAGATTACAAGTTTGCCCATACTTGAGAAAAGAATCTTCCAAAATCGTGCTTGCTTGACACGGAAACCTAACTAGCCTAAAGTTAAAAACTTTAGACAATGTAAATAACTTGGTGATTATTTTATCTGAGAAGGGGAAATACTTCAAGGCTTATAACTATTACGTTCAAAAAGAATGACAATGCTAGAAGGGTATGTGCCTGTACCAGTCTTAGAAATTAACAAAGAACATAGGCCTGCATTGAACAACGTAGTAGAAATATTATTTAGCATGTTGATAGAAAGAGGATAGGGCAGAAATCTTGGAAACATGAAAACAGGATAAATGAAACATGGAAAACAGTAATATTTCATCATAACTTCACATTCAGAAGCATGTTAATATTTCAACATAACTTCCCATTCAGAAACATGCGAACACTACTGGCCTAGATATGGAATTATGACAGGAAAAATTCAATAAAAAATGGGATAGATGAAAAAGAATTGGATCTATATGAAGTTCCAACATCAATTGCATAACTCTCCATGTGAGCAAAAGCAGGGCACTTTTTGAGCCAACTTCATGTACCTGAATTGTTTGGCGGTGTTTCTCACCAAACATAATGCAAGTGTTCCTGCAAACATATAATGAGTAATGACGATGCAAAAGCAAGGTGTCTTTTTCAGTAGCACCCCTCCTACTTGAGTAGGATCTCTCCAGTTTGATTCCTATTATGGCAGAATATGTGAGTCAGCTCATATAATTATAATAAAACTACACCAGTGGGAGTGAAAATACTCACACTGTCATTAAAAAAAACAACAAGTTATGAAGGCGACAGAATGTGTGAATACACAAAATTGGTTAATAGTGAAGAAAGCAACATTGATGATTGAACTAAGCGAAACTTAAATAATCATTCAATAGGTTAATCATAGTTGATATATTGTATGAAGCTGGAAAAAAAAATCCAAGTCAAAAATGCATAAAATTTTCGGCAAGTCAAGTTAAATAATTTTGAAGATATATTTTATATCAATGATTAATGTTTCTTAAATATATATAAAATAATGTTTAGAGTATCCACCTTGATGGGAATCTAGGTAGACAGCTTAAAAGATGGGTATCAATATTTCCACTAAAGTGGTAATGTGAATTTCCCGGGAAACCAAGATTACTGGTAATCAACGTTCCAAACATAGCAATATGTAGGCCCACCCAGGAAATTTAAGTACAATTACTCGGAATCCAGATAGATTCTTGCATACCAAACGCCTTCCAAACATAGCACATGGTGAGATGTTTACTCACGGACATTCCTCTTGAGTTTCTTATTGACTATTTGATTTGCCATAGATACAATACACGCACTTTTTCCTTCTTGGACTCCTAAATTAGCTAAAACTTATTTGTTAGGTTTCAGAATTGCGCCCCAACCCAACCTTCCACCTCTCAGCCCTGAAAAAGGAAACACAGGTTGGGACCTAGCTCCACCCTTGCATGGCGTCCTACAACAGTAAACCTCAAAAGTTAAAGTTAACTGAAATAATTTCGCATACAGGATTCACATGAAAAGTCTACCAGGCAAGCCTAAAATTGATTTGTTAACATGGCTTAAAAAAGAGAAAAGTATGTAGTGATGGTCTGAGAGTGAATCGTCTCCAGTCATCTAAATGTTATAGTTGTGAAATAAATCATAAATCACAACTATTGAGAATAAATGCTCCAAAAAGTTTTGATGAAACAAGAGTAAACAATTATGTTCCAACTTCTAACTATACAGAGATACAGTAAAAAGAAACCGTGGTGTATAGGCTAGTGAGTGGAGCAATAAGACTACTAAGCAACCTCCCTCTACTGTCTCAATAGTTCTCACGAGGAGATTAGGGTTTAAAGCTTCAAAATCCTATAGTAACAATGACATTGTTACCCAAGTTTACCAGGAAACTACATTAATGACCAATACTGAATATAAGACTCACCTGTGATATACACATACCAAAGGTATTCCCCGTCTGAATCCTTGTACAAACAATAACTCATTACTCATAAACAAAATGTCAAAAGAAATACAAAAAGAAAATGTCATTGTGAAAGCAATTCCATTGCACTACAAGATGCACAATATATTGCCACATGACCAACCAAAGAGCAAAGGGACATTCTTCAAAGTTTTGCACTTTTCTATGAGTTCAAGAAGTACTCTAGGAGTTGCATAAAACCACGGTAACTATAAAATCGTTGTCCTACAAATGTACAGCACTTCAAAATTATTGCAACTTTTTTTTAAAGAAAATACATGTATACCATATCACCCATATGCAAGTATATTCATGTCGTTTTTATATCTAATTTGCACAAGTTAACTTTAATTTGCTAATAAGTGCCGACTATTCACAAGGATTTGAGCATGAGCTGTTCTGCTAACATATTATTCCGGCAGTCTACCAGAACCATGAAACCGAGAGTTGAAGGAAAGGACTTCATATCGTAAAAGCAACTTGTGCCGACTATTCACAAGGATTTGAGCATAAGCTGTTCTGCTAACATATTATTCCAGGCAGTCTACCAGAACCCTATGAAGCCGAGAGTTGAAGGAAAGGACTTTATATCGTAAAAGCAACTTGTTGTATTGGATTTTAAGAGAGACATGAAGTATGTGCAATTCACGTTTATGTTTTACAATATTATTGTTCAGGTGGGTTATAATTCAACTTCGTGATTATTTAAGTAGTAGTTATATTTTAGTTAGCAAGTGCATGCACATTTTAGATGTCTGAGTTAGACACCACACGGACAAGCACCCTGTATATGTTGATAACTGTTGTGTTCCGAGGGAGAAAACAAGGGAGGGAATAGAAGTTATCAGAGAAAATGAAATTACATTAAAGAAACTTGAGAAAAATGAAAACTTAGGTATTGACATGTGGTGTTGATATATAAGATTTTAAGGTAGGAAATGTGCAGGTGCATGTGCATGTGCATGTTATACAAATCAATTAAAGAGCTGAAGTTCCACCCTGATCCAGTGTAATCGTGATCCACCATGATCCAGTGTCATCAAGGTCTTCATCTGATCTATGATCCAAATATAATCCGGCCATCTTCACCAATCGACATTTCATGCTTTGGTAGACCGTTCTTTGTCACTTTTATGATGCGCGTTGTATGCTCCATCTTGAGAGGGAGTGTGAGAGTTAGCGAATCGATTGTATCAGGACTTTGGGTTATTGAGTATTAGCCCTATACCCATTATCTTAGATTAATTGCACAACAAGTCATGTAAGCCTGTACATAGGTATCTCTTTATCATTAACAGGCAATTCAGTATTGCTCTTTAATTATCTCACAATAACCATAGGTCTGCTGTTAGCCTGTATGTACTAGTAGTCATCCGTTTCCTCTTAAAGCATAGGTCTGTAAGTACAAGCAGGAAAAGTACCTAAATTTCAGACTATATCATTAATGCGAGCTATTTTGTATCAGAAATGGTTACCTGCACTCGCAAGTTATTTTTGACTCTGAAACCACACTCAGGTTAGATCAACTTCAGTATATAAAAGAAAATGTGTGGGGCACAGGAAAAGAGAGCATATAAAATCAGAAAAACTACCTTCCAGCTTTTGTAGCCTAATTCTTTCATCAAATGGCGATGATCCTCCCTCGTATAATTCTTTGCCATAAATATGACAGAGATTCGTAAAAATTCATATGCATCCTTTCTTGAACAAGCCTGTAATGAAGCAGTAAAGTGGACGATGAAACTGTGATAATCGTATTAGATAACATACAGTGACTCCATGACTGACCATCTAGCAAGACACCTTTGAATCCAGCGTGTGACTGGATGAATAAAAGACGGATCTCTCTGTGCATATAACAATCCAACCTAACAGACATGTTTTGAACTATTAGACCAAGAGTATTAATAGATGTAAGGAGCAATGGCACTGAAATTCAGAAGGATGCTGTTGTGCACCTCCAGCGTAGCAATTGCTGAAGCCAGTATCTCAAGGCATTCTTCAGCAAGATAATTCACTTATATTAAAACCATCAACCTCAAAACATATAATGCAATAATCTGATCAAGTGCTTAAAATATCGGCATAGTAAACTTTCATGCACAAGGAACAAGCTACCGACTGTCAGGCCTTAGTGACAAACATCCACCTCAAACTGATAGAAAGCTAGCTACATGTTTATTTACGGGCTAACCTATAATAAGAAAGGATTGGGAGGACTGTTATCAAAGATTATGCAGTTAAGCTCATGTAACCAAGAGACAGCACTACAAGATTTTCTTTAGGTGTAGAAGTAAGGACCTTCCTGTAAATTGCAACTTCCAAGGGCATGCAATTGTAGAAGAATCAGAAAATATCTTGGTGAATCATCACAGATGCAAAAGCTACATCACACGTTGCTTTAAGACTAAAACAGATCTGAAATTCAGTTATTGCTTTGTCTTCCAACTTGAAAACAATATAGGCAATAAACAAAACTAAATTCCAAGTTTTTGCAAGGGATAGATGGATGTTTGGCCCGCAATGATCGATCAAGGTCTTGAATCCAAGGTTATCATAGGCGCAATGCACACCCAAGGCGCTAAGGTGCCTGTATTGTGTTAGGCACAAGGAACAAAAAGGGCGCGTGCATGAGTGAAGTAAGGCGCAATGTGTATATATACATATATACAAACATATATGTATATATGTGCAAGGATATTTATGTATAATAAGCACACATATATTTATGTATTTTTTTTTAAAGATATGAATATATATTCATTAGATAGCTAATCATGAGTAGAACAACTAAAATGAAGTGGGTTTTGAAGATCTCACCTGAAAATAGAAGAAAGGTGGCTCATTTCCTCTTCTCCTCTCTCTAATTTCTCTCTCACTCTCTCTAATCTCAAGGTGGCTGCTCAAAATAGTATGAAACCCTAATCCCAAGGAGGATTCAGTCGTAAATAGCCTCATTTTCGTGTAAAAACTCAGGTTCAAAACCCAAGACCCAATAACTTAAGTTGTGGGACCCTCACTTAAGTGAATTTTTTTTGTCATATCTAATGCATATGACATCCGATTAACGCGATTTTCTCACCGTTGGATCACAAATTGAAAATCGGTAGTCATGGACCCAAATTTTTCAATTTACCAACTTGCGAAATCTAGATTAGTGTGAAATTACCAAAATGCCCTCTCACGAAATATCTTCAGAAAATTTCAAAAAATTTCCCCAAAAATCTCAAATGTGATCTTAGTTACAAATGTGTAATTAGATCTAGGTATTACATGAACCATATTCTGACTGCAACACTCCCTCTAAAGATATCTGCTGTTATGAGCGATCACTATGACGATTGACGAGACCCGAGCGATCACTTGAACAAGTTCGCCAACGCTTTGTTGGGGATAGGGTTGTTGAATGCCCAAAAGTGCTTAGTTTTCCCCCGACCCTCTCCGGCTCAGTTGCTGAGTGGCTGAGATCTCTCCCTGAGGGGTCGATCCACTGCTTTGCAGAGCTCGGGCGAGCTTTCTTGGAAAGATATATCAGAAGCCGAAAGCTTAAGAAGACTGCAATGTCGCTCCACTCCCTGAATCAGAAGGACGGAGAGACCATAAGGAAGTGGTACAATAGATTCTTTAAAGCTTATGCTGATATACCAAGAATGACTCAGACGGATGCCACTAGAGTGGTACCAGAAGCCAAGAACTTAAAAGGAAAATCGTCCTGCACGATCCCCAGTCCTTCTCTGATCTATACAAGATCGTTGAGAAACAACTTAGGCTGGAGGACATGGGGGGTCCAAAGCAACCTACCAAAGGAGAGAAGAAGCAACAACAGCATAACCAGCAACATCGAGTCTCTGGCGATCGTCTCGATCGCACTTGTCCCGATCGTAATGATCGATGAGGAGGCTACTTCCCACCCATCAAGATCAATCAAGCTACAGTTCAGCAGGGAGTCGAGAGGCGAGGCCCAGTCGATTGACCACCTCAGCCAGCTCCTCCAGCGGGCGATCAACCCTATTGCAACTTTCACAATTCTTGTGGCCATCACACCAAGAATTACTTTGAGTTCAGAAAGTACATTGAAGAAGTGATGGGGTATAAAGATCCAAGAGCACCAGCACCACCAGCAGAGGCCATGAGGCAAGCTCCGGCATATCAGCCTGGTCGTCAACAGAGGAACGCCCTGATCGGTCGGCCTCAGCAAAGGGTCCAGCACTTAGAGCCGTTCGACCGCCACACTGTCGACCTCCGATCTCTCCAACTGAAGACGTCAATGTCCATGTTATTTTAGGAGGCCCGAGCATGCAACTACCATCTAGGAAAGCCACTAAGGAGTATGCTCGATAGTGTAACGTTGTCTAGCTAAGTCACAAGCGCCCCAGAGACGACCCTCTTGATGATCTCTTCATCGGCTTTTCTGGATTAGACGCAGCTCATATCAGATATCCTCACAGAGACGCCATCGTCATCACAGCTTCGATCGGCAATGCAAAGGCCTCCAGGATGCTCATCAACACCGAAAGTTCAGCCGAGATCCTCTTCCTCAGTGCTTTTGAGAAGATGGGGTTGAAGCGCTCCTATATCTAAGCTGATGGACCAGTCTTGAAAGGCTTTAATGAGTCGACATCACAGGCGCTCGGAACGGTAACTCTTCCTTTGACTTTAGGTACACCTCCTTGCCAGGCGACCGAGCTAGTCACCTTCGTCATTGTCGACGCACCGTCCGTCTACAACGCGATCGTCGGCTGGCCCCTCTTGGCGACTATGAGAGTCATCTACTCAGCACATCATCTTATGCTGAGATTTTTCACTCTCCACGGAGTAGGGGAAGTCAAGGGCGATCAAAAGGCTGTCGAAGACTATTATTATATGGCCCTGGACTAAGAGATGCTCAGCTACCAGGCTATCTGAAGCTCATCGATCAGTCTCAGTCGATCGACTCCATTGACTTTATCGACCCCATCGACTCCGTCGATCCGACGAGAGGAGA
>JAOBAK010357734.1:0-10554 GCA_025212335.1 Chlorophytum comosum
GGTGGTGGAGGTGACAACCTACTTTAGTGGCAGTGGTAGTGGTAGTGGTAGTGGTATTGGTGGTGGTGGTGGTAGTGGTGGTGGTAGTAATAGCAGCGTAGTAGCAGCAGCAACAACAACAAGAGGAGGAGGAGGAGGAGGAGGAGGAGTAGGAGCAATAGTAGTAGGAGTAGGAGCAGGAGCAGTAGCAGCAACAACAGCAGCAGGAGGAAAGCAGCAGCAGCAGCATGAGTAGTAGCAGTAGTAATGGTACTGGTAGTAGTGGTGGTGGTGGTAGTAGTAGTAGTAGTAGCAGCAGCAGCAACAACAACAGGAGCAGGAGTAATAGTGGTAGTGGTGGTGGTGGTGGTGGTGGTGGTGGTGGTAGTAGTAGTGGTAGTCTTAGCAGGAGCAGTAGGAGCAGTAGGAGTAGTGGTAGTGGTAGTGGTAGTGGTAGTGGGGAGGAGTAGTAGTAGGAGGAGGAGGAGGAGGAGTGTAGGAGTAGGAGGAGGAGTAGTAGTAGGAGTAGGGGTAGGAGTAGCAGGAGCAGGAGCAGCAGCAGCAGCAGGAGGAGCAGAAGGAGGAGTAAAGCAGGAGCAGGAGGAGGAGGAGTAGTAGTAGTGGTAGTGGTGGTGGGAGTAGTAGTAGTAGTGGTAGTAGTGGTAGTCATAGCAGCAACAGCAGCAGCAGCAGTAGTAGTGGTAGTGGTCGTAGTGGTAGTGGTGGTGGTGGTGGTGGTGGTAGTAGTAGTAGTAGTAGTTGTAGCAGCAGTAGTGGTAGTGATAGTGGTAGTGGTAGTGGCAGTGGTAGTGTAGTAGTGGTGGTGGTGGTGGTGGTGGTCGTGGTAGTAGTAGTAGTAATCGTAGTGGTGGTGGCAGTAGCAGTAGCAGGTAGAGGTGGCGGTGGGAGTGGCAGTGGGAGTGGCAGTGGTGGCAGTGGTAGTCGTGGTGGTGGTGGCAGTGGCGGTGGCAGTGGTGGTTGCGGCGGCGGGCGGCGGCGGCGGCGGTGGTGGTGACAACCTACTTTAGAAGTTGTGAGAATAAACCCCTAAAACCTACATCCTTAATTCAGAACAAAAAACCTTGTGATCTCAGTTTCCAACACCTAGAATGCCATCCCTAAACTATTGTGCTTAGATCATGGTTTCGGTATCTGAATCGCTAACTTCCAGTGTCACACCCCGAACCATACATTGTCGGACACGTGGCAACCGCCGTACTTATCCATTATATTGAATAAATACAAAGTATCAAGGGAGGATCTATCTATATGAGCACATATAAGACTACAAAATAATAAACATAGTGCAAGGGATCCAGCTAAAGATACCAGTAACAAAAATCAATTATGGCAAGAAGAGATCAATAGTCTTGTCTCCGATGCCTCAACAGTACCTAGTTCATGAGAGGGGTGAGCTAGGGAAAAGCCAAAATAGATAGTAGGTAGGCTAACACAAGTTATGAGAAAGGACTTGAGTACACGTCCACTTCTTCTTTTTCGTATGTGAGAGGCCCTAAACATTGACTCTTTTTTGTACCTAGGCGCGCGTAAGGATCCTAATCCGGGGTTGGGTGGGGCTCCATCTGCTCTCCGAGCTGTCAAGGCCACGAAGATTGAAAGCGGCACTGAGAATCAAAACCTGCTTCGAAAGTCGAATATCTATCGGGGCGCGCCTGATAAATCACCTTGGATGAAAAAGAGAGAGGAAATCAAGCAGATAGCTCTTTCGGAATGCTTCTTCGGGGGACGAAGAATTGCGTATTAGAGAAGATTCACAATTTGAAGGAGTAATGTCCCTTCTTAGCAAGGATAAGTAGGAGTTCAGGTGTGGTGCCCATAATTCTTTCAACATTTATTCAAAGGAACAAGTCATCAAAAATGATAAGGTGTGCACGACACACGTAGCCCTGGGAATACTACTCATTCTCCTGAGAGCAAATCAATATAGCTATTTGATATTAACATACTCATCATTATTCACATTGAGATCATCGTCTCTAGTCACTGGGTATGTTTGGGTATCATACAGATATTCAGGGTTTATAACAAGGGTGTGAACAAATATGTTCATGTCATTAGTATACATTCATGCATTCAATCAAGTTATACAGTGACTAGCATGAATTTAAACAAATCAACTAACAAGGATATACTCATGTCAACATAAGTATATTATCAAAAAGTAGTAATAAAGGGAGGAGGGTCCACTCACCAGTAAATATGCAATATCAAACAAGTCTTGAATCTTCGAGCATTCAAGCTCAACCAAAATCCTAATATAAATTAATATACTCACTTAAATAGGGTCCTAAGTTAAGGAGATTCTATACTCACACTATTTATTATTAGGATTTAAACAACAACAACAACAACAACAACAACAACAACAAAGCCTTTATCCCAAACAAGTTGGGGTATGCTAGAATGAAACCAAAGAACCCAAAGTAGAGCTACTGGGGTGGCGATGGTGGTGATGGTGGCAGTGGCGATGGCGATGGCGGTGGCGGTGGTGATGGTGGTGTGGTGGCGGAGGAGGTGGTGACGATAATAATAGAAATAATAATAACGCCACTTCGAAACTTTCGTATTTAGATCATGGTTCCGGTACGTGGATCGCTGCTTTTTAGGCACTCTATTCAAAGCTAACTCCTTGGGTACATTCCATTCCTTCAAATCTCTTCAATGCTACCTCCCATGTCTATCTTGACTGACCTCTGCCTCTTATATTTTCTGAACTATTTAGAAGTCTGCTGCACATTGGTGCCTCGGGAAACCTCCATTGGATATGTCCAAACCATCTCAAACGGTGTTGGACAAGTTTCTCTTCGATCGGTGCTACCCCAATCTTATCACGTATATCATCGGTTTGGATTTGATCTCTCCTTGTATGACCACAAATCTACCGCAACATATGCATCTCTGCTACACTCATATTTTGTACGTGTTGTCCTTTAGTAGCCTAACATTCTTAGCCATATAACATCACATGTCTGATCACCGTCTTATAAAACTTACCCTTTAACTTTTGATGGACTTTTCTGTCACATTATATGCCAGATGCTTGAGGCCATTTCACCCACCCCTCTTATCCTGTGACTTGCATCTTCATCAATCTCGTTATCATTTTGTAACATTGAACCTAAATATCGAAAGGTATCTTCCTAGGTACTACTTGTCTGTCCAGACTAACATCTCTATCATCCATTCTGGCACCACTGAAATTGTACCTCATATACTTGGTTTTAGTCCTACAAAGTCTGAAGCCCTTTGATTCTAGAGTCTCCCTCCATACTGTCAATTTTCTATCATCACCCACTCTACTCATCAATTATCATCACGTCATTAGCAAAAAACATGCACCAAGGAATCTCACCTTGTATGTCTCTCGTGATCTCATCTATCACTAAGGCAAAAATGTAGGAACTTAATGCCAACCCTTGATGTAGTCCTATCTTAATATTAGGATTTAAAAAAAGAAAATAATAACATATATGATTTTCTTTTTTAAAAATATATCTTTAAGAGATAATATTTTAAAAACATGTTTCCAGATCTTATAGAGAAAGATAGTGATATTCCATAAATTATATGTACATATAATTGTATATATACATTTAAATATATAAATCCCTAAGAGGGAAAATATAAATATAAGTCAAAACCTCATCAAAATCTGTTGGGAGAATTTCTATGGCTTTGTACTCATTTTATAAGGCTATAGAAAATATTTCATATTTTTCCTTTATCAGAAAGTAATTATTATCAATAATTCTATTTATTGGAAAATATGCTTTAATCCTTAATAAATAGAATATAAGTTGGAAACTTCTCAATTTAAGATATGATGTGTATTTTCATATGAGGAACATATGTGTTAAGGTTTCATATAGCCTATATGCATGTATTTCTATTTTTCGAAATAAATACATAGGATTTAATTAAATAGGAAAACCGTAATTTCCATTACTCTCTAACTCGAACACAATTGCAGCAATTAAGAGAAGAAATTCGATTGCCTACCTTCTCAATTGTCTGCATGGAAGATCTCCACACATAGAGGGTGATGCAGAGATGGAGAGATTGATGTCCAAGGTGGTGGTGGTGCACTGGGTTGCTCTGACGAGATCCACAAAGTTGGAGGAGGAAGACGAAGTGTCGAGAGTTAGTTTGAATTCGTGGGCGCAAGGAAAGAGATCAAACTCAAGTTTGATGTGTTCTGGAGACTCACCAATATGAGAGGAGTTGATTGGCATGACTGAGCACAGAGTTCGACGGTGGAAGGGTGGCTGCAGACTCCGACGATCTAGGCGTTGATGAGTGCAAGTGAATCAACTAGGTAAGGGATGAATCAAAGGAAACAAAGGGTGTAGGAAATCTCACCGTATTCAGGCGAAGGTGACAAGTTCTTCTTGTTGAAGCTTCGATGCAGTATAATCGTAGTTCTCCTTCTTCGGGGTTCTGCTCTGACGAGGTGGAAGAACTAATAGGTTAAAAGAGGAGGGAAGGCAATTGAACAATGCAGGGATGATCACAGAAATTTACCGAAGCTTTTGGTGTTCTCCAAAGAGACCTTGGCAACTTGCAGAGCTCCAACGACGATGGCGTTCTTCAAGCTCTGACGACGATCTCGTGGTGGAGTTCTAGGTCAAGCTAGGGCTCTATTTATATGTCAATCGAAGCGGGGGAAGAGATAGAATCGATTAGTATAGTCGGTGATGAAGAAGATAGGATTTAAAATCAAACGAATTGGATTCAAAGATTTTAGTTGAGAACAAAGCTATCTCCGCAGGGGAGGGAGTGATAGCAGTGGACAAAGCAATTTGTGTGGTGTGCATAGGTAGAAACTAGGGTTAGGATTTTAGGGTATCAAATGGTCTCCAAAATATTGAAAAAAATATGATATTTCTTGAAAAATCATAATCTTCCTCAACAATGTAATGTCATTAGCATAGGTTAATGTCTTAACCTAGTTTACTTATATACATATGTATTTATGTCTACATATGTATATACATACTAAACACTAGCAATAAGTCGAGGGATTACATCCAGGCACTCGGATCCAAAAACCAACTCTTTGGATACATTCCATTCCTTCAAATCCCTTTATACCGCTTCCTCCTCCCCTATCAATATTCACTGACCTCTGACTCGATTCTTCTTATGTTTTCCAGACAATTTAGAATTCCTTTACACAGTGATAATCTCGGATTGCCTCTGCTAGAGATGTCCAAACCATCTTAAGGAGTGTTGGACAAACTTCTCTTCGATCGGTGCTCCCTCAACCTGATCATGTGTATCATCGTTTCGGATTCGGTGCCTTCTTATATGACTAGAAATCCACCACAACATACGCATCTCTACCACACTTATCTCCTGGATGTGTTCTCTTTTGGTAGCCCAACATTCTGCACCATATTGTCTAGTTGTCGTCCGATAGAACTTACCCTTTTAACTTTTGAGAGACTTTTTTGTCACACAGAATGTCAGATGCTTGGCATGTTTGGTTCAAGAGAGAGAATAAAGAAATGACAAAGAAAAAGGAAGTAGAAGAAAATAAAAGGAAACTTTGATTTCTTTTTGTCCTTTTGCATTAAAGTATATTTTAAGAAAAAGACAATAAGACTTTTTCCATTAATTTGGAATAAGGTGTTATTGCAGAACAATTCAATGTCAAACTTGGTGCTAGCGTAGATGTTCTAGTTAGACATTGCACATCATATTTTGCAAGGAAATGACTGATTAGAATGGGGCGCTTTTGTTTTTTGAGTAGTTATGCTCTGTGTGTGTCTGTGTGTGTGTATGTGTCTGGCTGGTAACACTTAAAGAAGAAATGACTGGTTAGAATTAGGCGCTTTTGTTTGTTTTTTTGAGTTATACTTATAGAAGAATTGGCTGTTGACTGACTATTTCTTTATATTCCGTTTCTTTGATTGTTGAGTATTCTTTATCCGTTCCTGATTTTCTTTTAACTAACTTTTTGTTATATTTTGTCTCTGTTTTGCTTGTTCTTTATACAACTTTTCTTTGTTTGTTATAAAATTATTCTCTTTATGTATCGATCTTCAATGACAGAAGAAATTATTTCCTTAAATTATACACAGGCTAAAGGATTTGTTGCTAATCCATTTTATATTGGGCTGTCGGCTACTGAGTTCTTTTTCCATACCGAGCTTGTTGATACTACGGTAAAGATATACCCTCTTTTCTTAGCAATGATTCTTCTTAATTTTTTGATACAAAACATTGTGTGCAATTTTTTTGCAATTAAATGATATTGTCTTGAATATTCTGATTAAGGAAAGCACTTCATACTTATAAGATGCACAACAAAATCATGATACATGGATGCCAAAACATAGTAGATTCGGACCATATATTTGTCAGAAGTGCTGACAAACAAACTTTTTACTATTTTTTATCATTATTACAAGAGGAAACTGATTTTTTTTTTTTAATTTAGCATTTGATTTAGTAATTCTATATTGAAATCTTAGTGTCTTTTATGAAGATGATCAACATTTGGAGGTTACAAAGTGTCTTTGTATAATAGAAAGTTATAAGTATAACTTTATAGTTTGAAGATGCAATCCGATTAATAAAGTTCTGAGACATGTTTGAAGATCGTTGTATGCAGTCATGCTAGGTGTTCCGTGCACAGAGCTGGCTTCTTGATTAGGGTGTATGCAGTCCTGCTAAATTTCCCTGCAGACAATTGGCTGCTTGTTTAGGATATATATGTGGCTAGTAACTAATGGCTGAATGACAGTGAAATTTGAGGCTCCACGAAAGTGTACAAATGATGTGTTACATGAAGGTTTTTTACTTTCTACTAGTTGAACAGACATTTGATTTTTTTCTTTGTGTAAATTGTCTCGACTGAAATAATTATAATTGATTTGTCAGAGATAAGCGTTATGTGTCGAGATAAGCC
Organism: Chlorophytum comosum; assembly: GCA_025212335.1. Classification (NCBI taxonomy): domain Eukaryota; kingdom Viridiplantae; phylum Streptophyta; class Magnoliopsida; order Asparagales; family Asparagaceae; genus Chlorophytum; species Chlorophytum comosum. The sequence continues at coordinate 6,914 of JAOBAK010357734.1, forward strand.
CTCCCGATATCTAAGCTCTTCACGATGTGAAACATTGCTGATTTGGCATGTAGGACCCACCACTTTTGCTGATGTGGATTTTTTAAAGTTTTTTTAGCGGCTTGCCTCCGGCGAGTACGGCAAGGGGACAACACCACCCCCTCTGCTGCCCCCATCCTTGGCGATGAGGGGGACTCAGAGGGAAGGGGCAGCCCTACCTCATCCCCCTCACCGCCAGAGGGAGGGGGGGAGGAGAACGCCGCCACCCCCCCCTCCCCTCCCCCCCCCTTGCGGGGCAACGAGGGGGAGCTGGGGCTGCGCCCTTCTCCTTCTCCTTTTCCCAAATCTGAGGCTGGGGAAGGATGGGGGACCGCCCCCTCCCCCTCGTCCCGCACGCCTGCACCGAGGGGGGAAGGGGCTCCCCCTTTCCCTTACACGTTTTTGTGTTTTTTCAAAAAAAGAAAAAAGGAAAAAAGGTTAAGAAAAGAAAAACCAAAAATACATCCACATCCACAAAAGTGGTGGACCCCACCTGACAGAACAATAAAATTTTACATTGTCAATAGTCTAGTTAACAGAAGAACTTATTTAACTCAATTCGAGAAACATGGGGGGCTTATGTTGAACTAAAAAAGATAAAGGGCTTAAGTGGTATTTTTAGTAAACTGTAGGGGCTTATTTGACCCTTTTTTTGATTTTTTTTATAACTGAGTAACTGACGTAACATTATAAATCAATTTACAGTTAAATTTCTACTTGTTATCAATTTGGAATTTTCAAAAATATGGTACACAATGTTCTTGTTCGTCATTGGATTTGATTCCTTATTATATCTAGCCTCCTAAAGAATTTTGGTTGATCAATTTTATACTCTTCGGGTTTCATTTTAGCCTACCCCAACTTGCTTGGGAATAAAGAATTTTTTGTTGTTGTTGTTGTTGTTGTTGTTGTTGTATTTAGTATGGAATTAACTTTAACCTCATATAATTATCTCAACGACTGGTTCAACTGTTCAATATTGCACAAGAGGTTAGTTTGTTGACAATAATTATTAACTATCGATATTGTATCACCTACTTTCAACTTATTAGTTAAATTGATTGTAACGCCCTTGACCCGAAGGCCCAAGCGAATCACAATTGCCGTACACTCAATTTGCACAAGCTGGTGTCTGCAGCCACCGATCAGAGAAAACGAAGTATACAAGGCTAACAATATCATCACACACAAGCAGAAAATAATATCAAATAAAAGGGGGGGTCATATATACAAAGGAATATCAATGCCACTCGGGCTAAAATTATCTTATTGTGCTTGATACAAAGGAGAAGAAATACATATGAAAGTCCCTGATTAAGGGCGATCAATAGGACCGCCTCTACACCACCGCTCTACGCGACTCCCGACCATCTACACTGCTCTACGCGGCTCCCTACCCTCTACACCACCACTCTACGCCACTCCCCTCCTAAAACACCGTGACCTGTGATGGCTAGAAAGGGTTACCCAATTCGCTAAGTAGATAATGATCCACATGACTTCACATTGAAGTAATCCCATCGTACATGATCAAGGATGTAGTATAGAATAAAAAGCAGTATAAATAATAATCCATGAATCACTGAAGGGCAAGAGATCTCAATAATGTAACAAAAACAAGGACGCTGAGCTATCATCAATACACACAAGTCCAAATGAAAGACAATTACATGCAATAGATAGGTCCAAAAGAAAGATCGCAATAAGTAAGATACAACAAGAATGTGCCATCATAAATCATAATTAAAGGTGACGACTCACCGATTTGGGGCGCACACTCGCTTAGACTGGACACGTAATGTCTAGTAGCTCCATCAGCGATCATACGCGCCTCAAGATGTCTACATATGAAGACGCTCCCACCCTACACGTCACCCAAAAATCAATATGATCATACTTGATATATAAATCTGTCCCTGGGTGACTGTTTTCTGAGAGCCGGTAAACTCTTGGTTATAGTCGCAACATCTTCTCACATCATTACCCGGCTGAGGGAACCGGGGTTGGCAGGGGCCACTCACTCCTCAGCTCTCATCAGGTGAAAGGAAAACCAAGGAATCATACATCCTCCTCTTTACGAGTACTACTTACCAGCCAACTGGGCTAAGGGTTTTACTGGCAGAAATAACAAGGAACCAACTTCAAATCTGAGCTTTTGACATCTAGACAGGAGGTTAGCTAGTTGTTTGAGACCTGACTTAGTGCCATGTTAGGATTATCCGGTTGAATTTCAGATTTGGGAGGCTTAATGTGAATTTGGGTTGCTAGGGCTTAAAACCAAGGAAACTTAGGCATCACACACCTCTTGGAAGACTTGGAGTGGATGATGTAGTCGGAGGAACACATTTCACGCAGAAATCAAACCCGAAAATTAATTAAGTTCGTAGAAACAAGAAATCTGGGAGCACTCTGGATGAACCAGGGTGCCGGCACCTTAGTCCCTAAGGCGCCGGCACCCTACAAGGAGCCGGCACCTTATTGGAGAAGGCGCCAACACCTTGAGTCTCCAGGCGTAACACTCTGGCTAGAGCCAGAGTGTCGGCACCCTAAGACTAGAGAGCCGGCGCCCTAGCAGCTAGGGAGTCGACACCTTGTAGGGAGCCGACACCCTATTAGGGAGGTGCCGGCACCCTGTATCTGGGCATTGGTTGTCCAGGTTCTGTTTGATTGTGGATTTTGATTCCCTTTTTGTGAGATTTGGAATTCAAGCTTTCCTAATGAATTGTCATGCATTGTTATGAACATTATTGCTTGGGGTTTGCATGGGAGAGTCCTAGTGTGATAGATTCACCTTTAGCGCGTGTTGAGGCTAAGTATTGGGGTGTTGGACTCTTGGACTATTGGTTAGACTTTGGGTATGGGAACTGGGGGTAGTCAACTGACCCGGTATACAAGAATAACCATCGTCGAGGGACCGGGGGTGGTCAACTGACCCGGTATACAAGAATAACCAGCGCTGGAAAGCCACCCATTTTGGGTCAATGGGTGAGTGTACACAGACATGACCCGGTATATAAAGATAATGAGGACCGTGAGGACCGGGAGGTTGGACTCGAGATAGTAAAGACTCTAGCCCGTACATGATGTACGTAGAGACTTAGACCAAATCTCCGACCAACACAATCACCCGCGGGGCATCAATTGGGTATCTTGTATATGAGATGGGATTCGGGTGAGATGTGGAAGCGGGATATCTCCTAGCTAGAGAGCACTCCACGCCATTGATAGAGGGTTTGGTCGTCCACCTAAGGTGTATACTAGAAGTGAGCCTAGTAAAACACCTAGGAGTTGGCACTAGGTGCCTATTTGCATAGGAGTCATAGTGTAGATGATCCTAGTACGTTGTGTGCCCCGGGTATAGATGGAAGGTATTGGGTAGTGTATGATGGCTCGGATTAGCATTGTGGTTGTTTGTTGTTCCTGGTGTAAGAGCTATTAGTCTCATCTGTTGAGCTATCCTTTGTGATTATGTCCTGTAATCTTGAGCATGCATAGTAGGTTCGTACATCTTCATGTGCATGGTTATGGGGTAGTATATTGCTCAGTGGACTAGGCATTGACCTAGTTCACTCCACCAGGTACTGACGTCCAGGTCCCGACTACCGAGTGACGAGAGGAGGTGC